>OMKR01109764.1:0-11818 GCA_900302355.1 Cyttopsis rosea | reverse complement strand
CATGGTACTTCTGGTACTTCTCGCATACTATTTGATTGTTTCGAACGTGCAAAACAAGTTCACCTACTAATTACTAAATAGTACGCTAGTATCTGTTCCAGACCTGTGGGTTGAACTGGCCGGGGAAGTGTTGCGCCATCCTCAGGCCGGCAGAGCTGGGCTGAAACTGCTTCTGGTACAGCATGCTGTTTATCTTACTGGACTGGCTGCTGGGAGAGGTGGAGCTGGCTCTGTGGGACAGATGAGGCAGCAGGTTAAAAAAAAAAAAAAAAAAAAAGGAAAGAGGTACCGGGCACTAGAACATGTGGTTCTGACCGGCAAACTGAAATAGATGACTATTCTGATATAACACATCAATCCTGGTTTCTTTACAAGTGTTATTAAATTGGCATTACAGATAAGTATAGCTCAGCAGCACCACCTCCTGGTCGAAATCAGCACAAAGCGTGCAAAGGATGCTGACGTAGATTTGTACATTCAGTGGCTTTCTACAATTGAGAAATAAATAAATAAGGGCGGTCCAACCCCAAACAACAGCCTTGACTAACCACGCCCATTTTTGCAGACATGCCCCCCTCTTCAACCCAACCCCTCCTATGGGCTGAATGCGAGTGTAGCATTTACAGTGTGCGTTACCTGTAGGGGCTAGAAGTGGGCGTAGTGCTTCTGCCACCAACGGGTGGAGTCCCAGGCTTTACATCCATCGCACTAGTGAATAGCTTCAGGTCGATGTCCATCTGCACCTGGACGGACAGCAGATGTTGGCTCAACACCTACATCAAATTTAAGACACTGGTACTTTGTCTGGATCAGGGGTTCCCAGACCGCCTAAATCAAACCTGACTCGATCCGAGACCCCCTAATTAGATTAACTTGCGGCCGGCTAAATTCTATTTTCAAGGTTCCTAGGAAGTACAATACTTTATTATATTGTTGTGTGAGTTGTAATTTGTCGGATTCTGCGTAAAGCCGGCTTAACGCGGCCTTTTTGGGCAGTTGGGAACGATTTACTACTCTGAGACGCTTGGGGTGCACAACCCTTTGCATTGCACTGTAGTCTACTGTTTCTCCATTCAATCCAGGCATGCATCTTCCCCATGACCTCACTCCACACATGAGGGAATTTAAATGTCCCCCTCTCTCTGCTGCCCCAACCTTTAATCCTCTCTCTCTCTCTCCCCCTCTCTCCCTCGTGTGATGAGAAAAAAAAAAACCCAACAACTTAGAGCTACAGGACACTGGCTCAATTGTAGTCTAAAACACACAGAAGTAACGATGTTCTGCTGAATAACAATATATATGCAATTTAATAATAAACACTGCTAATGCAGCAGGCTTAATGCCAGACTTTCAGAAATCCCAGGTGGCGGGCAGCTCATTTCTAGGGCTGTATTGTTTATTATCTAACAAGTAATTGCTTAAGTTAAAATAGAGATAAAACTTGTAATAATACATGTCCGATTGCAAAATAGGCATTTATTGGCATTGAACATAAAAATCCAGGTAGACAGCTCATTTTCCTCAACTGAAAACATACCTCACATATTATATAATTCACATTCTATTCATTTCAGCATTTCTAACTTTGTCTAAAAATCCCCCTTAAATTTGGATGGAAACATATGATGGTGGAATCTACTGATTTTACAAAAAGATTGCAATCTACTTAAATAATCAGGGATCAAGCGGTCATCTAATAATTGTGAGTTTTTTGGTTTGTTTTTTAATAAGTTAGAACCAAACGCTGGATTTTCTCTTTCTGAAAGTTGGGCTTCCCCTACGCTCAATATGGGATGTTACCTTGCTGGAGGGAGGTTGCATCATGCTGTGGTTGGGTCCCATGATGCCCCTGTATGGTTGGGAGACGGGGGGCTGTCTGTTGATGTTGGCGGGCTGAGCTTGTGGCGGCGTCGGGGGCAGCGCCAGTAGGGGCTGGCCCCCTCCTGAACCAAAGTTTGGCAGAGACAGCTGGGAGCCGGGCAGAGGGACGGTCACCTAAATGAGAGGAGCAGTCCCTGCGGTCAGAACTCACGAGACAATTTCTGTCTTCGAGAATATAGAATTTTGCTTTGTTGAAAGCGCCGAAATATGTAATAACCAGCAATATTCAACAGGTGGAGGCTCGAGTCCTCGTGCACCATCTACCTCTGTGTGTGTGTCTCTCTTACCTGCTGCATGGCGGAGCTGGGGGACTGTGTGTTACTGTAGTAGCTATTCTGGCCGTGCTGCTGCACCTGCCCCGAGTACAGGTTTGAATGCTGATTCATCCCCTGCCGAGCCTGGAACACACACACAAAAAATACACATATAAGTACCTTGAATCTGTAGCATTAAAATGGACGTATCATAAATGAGGTTGGGTTTAAAATCCCTTGATATGATTGCTGGTCTAGTATATTATAAAGTGTAAAGATATGAAATAGGTTATCACAAAATGAAGAAATTTTTTTTTTATACTTAATAGCCATATGTACTGTATGTAACAATATCCGTTTTTGAAAATTAGTTCTGGTGTGTAATTGTGTATTTAAAGTTGTGTACCACACCTGTAGTAGGTGCGTGTCAATAAGCTGTGAGCCCCCCATGCCGGAGGGCTGGTTGAGCTGTGGCTCAAACAGGATGGGGATGTGTTGGGTAGAGGAGGGCTGCTGGTAGGCCAGGCTGGACTGAGGCTTGCCCAGATCGGGGGCCTGGACACCAGGGTAGCTGTGCAGCGAGGGTCCCGACAGCATCATGGATGGCTGCGACAGGCTGCTCTGCATGAAGGCCTGCTGAGACCTATGAGGAAGGATGGAACAGGTAGCCTCGTCAGAGAGGGGTGTGGATGAAATCCAAACCACAGCAAGAACAAAATAAGAAAAAACTGGGACCTCTTAATAACAAATCTTATTTTCCAGTTTAGGGATTTGATGTTCGTCTGTGACATCATTGTGGCTACTGTCATCAGTTCCCTCACTAATTGTGTTTATGACGAAACACCGGTCTGGCCTGTTACCTGTAGGGCTGCAGCGAAGAGCTGAACAGGTCCTGGGGCTGGGAGACCGGGGGTCCCATGCCGAGTCCCTGCTGAGCCTGGTGTGTGTGTGTGTGTTGGTGCTGGGGCTGACCCTGCAAGGGGGCGTATATGGGGATCGGAATCTGCTGCACCGCCGTGGGCTGAGGAGCAGAGACGACACCAAGGTTAAAAACACTTAAAATAGCTAATAAACAGTTTTCAAGGGCTGGGTAAAAACAGTGAAACAACGAGAAACATCAACTTTTCAAGTGGAGTCGCAGAGATCGTTAGATAGTTTTCTGTATGTATTGTTGTACCTGTGAGAGTCCCGGCTGGAAGCCTTGCTGCTGTGCCAGGGACGGGGGTGCCAGGCGAGGGTGGGGGGTGCTGAAGAGATGGCTAGTGTCCATGTAGAAGGCTGGAATCTGGGCTGCAGAACCTGGACACAGGATAAAATGAGCCCACGTCAGTCGGGGAAGACAAAGATGCACAAGAACCATCATTGGAACTACATTACAAAATTTTAGTTTTTCCAGGACCTGTGGGAACCCTGATATTAACTCATTATCTTGTTGTATTATGCTCATATATGCCACTCTGTGTCCTGCTCACCTGCTGCAGACTGCGACACGTAGACCTGGGGGGTCTGCTGCTGCTGGGGCAGGAGGGGGGGCACACAGCCCAACTGGGAGAAGCTGCTGCTACTGGTGGAGGAAGACAAGCCGCCGCCCTGCAGCTGCTGGGGCTTCACCTTGCAGATGTTGGGGGGGTCAGAGGCCGTGGTGGTCTTGGTGCTCAGGGAAGACGTGGTGTAAGTCCCGGCGCCTGTGGAGCGAGGACAGATGGAACGCAATCTCACCAACTTGGACTTTTCTGATCTTGTACCTTTACTTCCACACAGGGTACGACAATACCGGTTGCCCAAACCCGATTTGGGCTATTGCCACTATTTTTCATATGTTAATTATTTTTAATAAATAAGCAATGTATACCTCCATATGTTCAAAAACATCCAAAGAAAATTCGTTTTCCTGGTGCATTGATTTACTGACCAAAATGGTGGTAAAAGTGAGAATATTGAAATGGATAATCATCATCAATTTATAAAAGGATAAAATTAATTAGCAACCATTTTGTCAGACATTGCAATCATGATGCATGCTTGCCAACTTGGTAACCACTTCTAAAAGTTAAGCAAGACTGGTGAGAGCGTTTACCATCATTTGGCATCACTTTATTTTTCTATTTTCTATTATTATTATTACAGATTAATCAAATAACTTATTACTTGCAGCCCTACTGTACTTTAAAACTTTAATCCTCTAGGGGTTTCTGAAAGGTAGCCCCACCTGACAGCGAGGTGCTTGGGGTGACTGAGGCCACGGGGATCTGCGGCATGGAGGCCGAGGAGAAGGAGTAGGAGGCGGCGCTGGGGGTGATGGGAGAGGAAGAGGAGGTGACCGGAGAGTTCTTCTCTACCAGACTGGGGGAGTTCTCCCACGCCTTGCGAGCAGATTCCATCTAAAACACGGAAAAATGTTATTAAAATAACAATTCTGGGCATAGATCGCCACAATTCTTTTTTTTTTTTTTTTCCACAGTACAACAGGAGGTGATGGTATTTTGGATTGAGTGTGTGTGCGCTCACTTTCAGTGTGAGGTCGACGGTAGCGGGAGAGACGGTGCTGAGGCTGGAGCTCTGCTGCAGAGCCTCTCTCCGTGGAAGGGGCAACGAATGGGGCAGTGCCACCTAGAGGAGTGGAGGGTCTATTATCCATCTACTCGTAGCTCATCTCTTGAATTTGTTTTTCACGCTCAACTTATTTTGCTTTTAATTGGCCCTTCTTAACACAATTTATTGTTGGAACCATAACTTACATCTGCTTTTTATTGTCCTTGTATTGTAAATTTGTTTTCACTAATTCCAAAGCATACTAGAAACACTTTGAAAAGCCAATTTTGTCATGTTAAAACCAAAAATCTTTGAGATTGTATTATCAAATAAGAATGGATGATGATGACTAATATAGTACATCTTTCAAACTTTTGTTGTACTGTGTTTTTCACGATGTAGGGTGTGATGTCACCTACATTGGCCACCAGGCTCTCCTCCATCTTGCTTCCTCCAGTAGGAACGCTGTCCGCAAGGGAGGAGGAGGGAGTGGTGTAGTCCGTTACCGACTCCTGAAGAGCAAGCAGAGGGTTAAAGAGCCGCTTCAGTGGCAGATTCATGACTACGGATGATGTGATGTGCTTTGCGCCTTCCGATTCACAAGTGTGAATTAACAAGGACACATCGAATCCAGCACATCTTAATATTAGTATGATAAAGTACCTAAAGATACAGTAAAGAATCGTTTTACAGTCAAATACACGTTTCAAACATTTCTTAAATATGGTCAGAGAAATTTGGAAACATTGGGATAAAGACACCAATCAATAAAACAACAGTCCTGATAACTAGAGCTGGTATTGGGCAGAATCTCAAGATTCGATTTAGATATAAATGGTCACGAGTCAGTTCGATATTGATGTGATGTCTTGCAATACGATTCAATATCGATATATTGACATTTTATAATCATGAGAATTGCTTCCAACTTTTCAGTGTACTATCTTACAAAAACATACCAAAACAAAAACAGAAAAAATATTTAACGGAAGGAATTTCAATTAATTTGTGATTACAATTTTCTAATCGTTTCAGATATTGAAACTATATAATTGAATCGTATTGGGAGTATGTTTTTTTTTTTTACCCAGCCCTACTGATAACTACGTCAGGCTGTGCACCTTGGAGATGCTGGTGTATTCAGCCGAGGGGATGGTGATCATGCCCTCGATGTCTCCGCCCAGCTCGGGCACGGCGGCGTCGCTGGTGGGGGGACTGGAGTCCGTGGCCCTGCTGACTCCGCCTCCAGGAACCCCTCCCTCCATCCCCTCGCTGTCCCCGCCCCGGGCGTCTTTGGCCTTGCGGTTCTTCAGAGAACGTTCTTTACCGATGGGACCGGGCTTGTACTCCTTGGTCTCTACCGGTTCCATCTCAGGTAGCTGTGGGGGAGGGATGATGGAGTTTAGAGGAAGTGGTTCTTCTGGAAGCTTTTCCTTTCCTGGGCGGGAGGATAAGACTTGGGGATGTCTTTAACTAACTTTAGGGGAGAAAAGATTATGTAATTAATGATTGCCCAAAAACATAATAAACATAATCTAGAAATAGAATAATGGGTTTTTAGTAACAGCAGTGTGTAAATGTGTATTTATATTGTTTATTTTTACACAAATAAAAAATCTTCAAAATGTGAATGTCGTCTTTGGCTGGCAGAAGAGGATGAAGACTATTTTGTAAACAAAACTTATAAAATGTAACTGCCCTGTAGAATAAAATACAGGATGGAAATAAAAACAAATAATGAAAATAAAATGAATATAAAAAACGGGTCAAGGTATCAGAGACTTAAATTATAGCAAAATTTAAGACCGATTTTTGGTGTTTTAGAACATCAGATAGGTTGACTGACTAAAAAAATATATATAGATTAATTAAATTAGACAACATGATTGAAATTAACCTCTTAAGCTCCAGGCCCATTTCTTAGGTTCCGAGTGAGGTGGAACTGTTGGAGTTTGGGGGGGTGGGTCAGCAGTGTGTGACACATACAAGTGCCTTACACCTTCAGAAAGCTGAGACCCTAAGAAATCATTTTAGATGCAGCTTGACACTATATGTCAATGTTTTCTATAAATTAAAAGGTAATAAAGATTATATTTTTAATTACACCTGATACAATTATTAATATTTTGAGTGTAAAGGGGCTTTAAACATTATCTCCATGCCTAATGAAGCCATTCCCATGCTCAATTATGTGTGATTAGCTGCTGCACCAAGTTCTGGGTTGATACCATTAATTAGACAGCTTTGGTACACTTTCTAACCATTTTTGAACATTCTGGAATGGGTTAGGGTTAGGGTTAGGGGCCAAAAATCCCCCCAAAAGACCACCTGAAGACCTCATGACCTTGAAAACCACTTAAAAACTTAATGCTATGACTGCAACATGAATATATTTTGAAAAATTTAGATTTGGATCTATTTGACATTTCAATGATTGGATGAGAAACACTTTTTCTGAAAATGGCTCAGAAAAACCTACTTATCTTCATTTCTACATTTTCTGAATGGTCTGTGTGTCTAGATTCTGGGTGTAGACTTTCATGAGGCTGTGATTATCCTAGAGGTCACAACAGGTTATTTTATACAGCAAGGTCAAGTAAAAAAAAAAAATATCATCAGATTGAAATGGTTACTATGAGGCCATATTTCATCACACATGAATCCAATTGGGCTCTTTGGATTCACAAAAGTCTCAGCTTTTCAGCAATACTATTTATACAATTCCATGGGTGTTTAGGTACCACAGTGTGATGTCATAAAGAAAAAGACACATTTTTATCTATGCAGTACTGGCACTCTCTGGTGGCCTGAAGCTAATATAGCCTCTCTGCTGATGTAAACAAAAGACATCTCCGGTGGAGTAGAGGGTCTTGTGGTTCTAATGAGCCCAGTTTCATTCAAATATCTTGATCTGAGGAGTTAGGGGACCCGTTTGAAAATAGTCAAGCCCATTTACTTTCGTCAAAAAAGATCGCCGACTTTGGAGCAAATAATTATTTGATCCCTTGCCGATTTTGAAAGTTTGCCCACTGACAAAGAAATGAATGGTCTATAATTTTAATGGTAGGTTTATTTTAACAGTGAGAGAATATAAATAAATAAAAATCACATCATATAAAAGTTATAAATTGATTTGCTTTTGATTGAGTGAAATAAGTATTTGATCCGATACCAACCAGCAAGAATTCTGGCTCCCACAGACCGGTTAGATTAGTCCTCTCGCTTTACTCCTAATCTCAACTCGTTACCTGTATAAAATACACCTGTCCACAGAATCAATCAATCAGATTCCAACCTCTCCACAAAGCCAAGGCAAAGACCAAAGAGCATGGAAGAAACACAAAATCACCATCAATCGCCCTCAGTCTGGGGCTCCACGCAAGATCTCGCCTCGTGGGGTATCGATGATCATGAGAAAGGAGAGCGATCAGCCTGGAACTACACGGGAGGAACATGTTAATGATCTCAAGGCAGCTGGGACCACAGTCACCAAGAAAACCATTGGCAACACACTGCGCCGTAATGGATTAAAATCCTGCCGCGCCCGCAAGGTCCCCCTGCTCAAGAAGGCACATGTACAGGCCCGTCTGAAGTTTGCCAATGAATACCTGAATGATTCAGAGAAGGCTCGGGAGAAGGTGATGTGGTAAGTCGAGACCAAAATCAAGCTCTTTGGCATCAACTCGACTCGCCGTGTTTGGAGGAAGAGAAATGGTGACTATGACCCCAAGAACACCATCCCCACGTCAAGCATGGAGGTGGAAACATTATGCTTTGGGGGTGTTTCTCTGCTAAGGGGACAGGACGACTTCACCGCATCGAGGGGAGGATGGACGGGGCTATGTACGATGAAATCTTGGGCGACAACCTCCTTCCCTCAGCCAGGACACTGAAAATGGGTCGTGGATGGGTCTTCCAGCACAACAATGACCCAAAACAAGGTCATGGAGTGGCCTAGCCAGTCTCTGGACCTTAATCCCATAGAAAATCTGTGGAGGGAGCTGAAGCTTCGAGCTGCAAAGCAACAGCCTCGAAACCTTAAGGATTTGGAGAGGATCTGCAAAGAGGAATGGACCAAAATCCCTCCTGAGATGTGCGCAAACCTGGTGACCAACTACAAGAAACGTCTGACCTCAGTAGTTGGTGGAGAAACCCTTGTTGGCAAGCACAAAGTCATGTTTTGCTAGGGGATCAAATACTTATTTCACACAATCAAATGCAAATCAATTCATAACTTTTATATGATGTGATTTTCTGGATTTCTTTGATACTCTGTATCTCACTGTTAAAATAAACCTACCATTAAAATTATAGACCGTTCATTTCTTTGTCAGTGGGCAAACTTACAAAATCGGCCAGGGATCAAATAATTATTTCCTCACGGTGAGTTAGCATGACATGCTAACTAGCTTCCAAACTGCTCACCAAAGACGGACTGCGCAGTGAACCCACCGGCGGGTTCACGGTGTGGAAGAGGTTAAGACTATTTAATAACTTTTTAAGGACCTGCAGACATTGGCTTACAATAATAATATAAAAAATGGACAGTACTGTGTGCTTCACTACCTTCTGTGCTTTGATTGGTCCAGCCCGCGGGGGTTTCTGCCTCTGTTCCTTTGGAGCAGGAAGCTTGTCGCTCTCCAGCAGTGCTGGAACGCCATCGCTGTCGGTGCTGCCCGCAGACGACGGAGCTCCGAATTGGATGCTGTCCATTCCCAACTCCACACCACCCTCCCCCTTCACATCCTGATACACACACAGGCAGGAGCTCACAGGACTGGGGACTTTACACACAAATTAGTGTAAATAACAGCCTGTAATTTCGGCTACCAAAACAAACTAAGCTAAAGTAAAAAGTAAAGCTAAAATAAAAACTACTAAGTCAGAGGACAACACAAGATAACTTGTTATTTAACTGATTTTGTGTGTTGGATTTGCTTCTGAGACCGAAGCGGTAGACTTACCTCGGCGCTGACGGCACCGGCGAAGGACGTAAGCGGTTTGTTCCAGGCGCTGACCGGAGGCGGCTGCGGAGGGCTGATGGGACCAACTGGAACAAAACACAGCACATTTGGAAGAGACCCTCTAGGAATTCAACAATTAACACAATATTGGGGGTGAAAGTGGAGATAAACCGCTTAGTACACCCTGAACACAAACTAGAATCAACTGACTTTTTCCACAGTTCTGACTTGCAATTACAAAAATGAAAATAAAAATGTCGCCAACTACATCGCTTTTTGAAAAGCTGCAAATTCAATAATTTTGGGACCCAATAATCACAAAAGACCCTTCAAATTTACCATTTTCACTTTCTGAATTGAATTGACAATTGTAATATCAATACTTTGTTTGGAAGTTATTGAATCACTTTTGGCTTAAATTAAATACCACCTTCACAAGTCACTTCAAATATTTAATTTCTGTATTAGACTGAATTTGTTCCGTGAAATATTTTTGTAATGCACTCCAGATGGTAAAGGAAAAGTTGGTAGCAATTCTGATGATGTAGAAAATGTCAATATAGAATCCAAGAATCCAAAAAACCAAGGTGATGACCATCAACCACAAAAGACGATTCCATAAACCTGGACAGAGCGGCACTGGAAGAGGTGGACACATTTACATACCTGGGAAATGTTATTGCCACGGAGGCCGTGACAAAGACATACAAACAGCCGGATTGTTATGTTACATCCTTATTCCAAAATTGATTATTAATTTTTTTCTCTGAATTCTACACACAATACCCCTTAATGACAAAGTGAAAAAAGTTTTAGAAATTTTTGCAAATTAATTAAAAATAAAAAACTAAAATATCACATGTACATAAGTATTCACATTGTTTGCTCAATACTTTGTTAAAGCACCTTTGGCAGCAATTACAGCCTCAAGTCTTCTTGAGTATGATGCTACAAGCTTGGCACACCTATTTTTCGGCAGTTCCAGTTCTTGCCGCTGAAAAACATCCCCACAGCATGATGCTGCCACCACCATGCTTCACTGTAGGGATGGTATTGGCCAGGTGATGAGCGGTGCCTGGTTTCCTCCAGACATGACGCTTGGCATTCAAGCCAAAGAGTTCAATCTTGGATTCATCAGACCAGAGAATTTTGTTTCTCATGGTCTGAGAGTCCTTTAGGTGCCTTTTGGCAAACTCCAAGCGGGCTGTCTTGTGCCTTTTACTGAGGAGTGGCTTCCGTCCGGCCACTCTACCATAAAGGCCTGATTGGTGGAGTGCTGCAGAGGTGGTTGTCCTTCTGGAAGGTTCTCCCATCTCCACAGAGGAACACTGGAGCTCTGTCAGAGTGACCATCAGGCCCTTCTCCCCCGATTGCTCAGTTTGGCTGGGCAGCCATCTCTAGGAAAAGTCCTGGTGGTTCTGAACTTCTTCCATTTACGAATGATGGAGACCACTGTGTTCGTTGGGACCTTCAATGCTGCAGAAATTTTTCTGTACCCTTCCCCAGATCTGTGCCTCGATACAATCCTGTCTCGGAGGTCTACAGACAATTCCTTTGACTTCATGGCTTGGTTTGGTTTGTGCTCTGCCATGCACTGTCAACTGTGGGACCTTATATAGACAGGTGTGTGCTTTTCCAAATCATGTCCAATCAATTGAATTTACCACAGGTGGACTCCAATCAAGTTGTAGAAACATCTCAAGGATGATCAGTGGAAACAGGATGCACCCGAGCTCAATTTTCAGTGTCATAGCAAATTATGTGAATACTTATGTACATGTGATATTTATTTTATTGTTAAATAAACTTTCAAAAAACTTTTTTCACTTTGTCATTATGGGGTATTGTGTGTAGAATTTTGAGGAAAAAAATGAATTTAATCCATTTTGGAATCGGGCTATAACATAACAAAATGTGGAAAAAGTGAAGTGATATGAATAGGCAAAGAACAAAAAGGGTTTGAGTCAAGTAAGTCAGGAGACACGCTAACCACACCGAACCACAGAGGAGGAACCTGAACTCACGTTTTTTGACGTCTGGAAGAACAGCGGAGCCCGCCACCTTGTTCTCCCACAGCTCTGTTCCCAGGGTGCTGTGAGCCTGCACGGGGGCAGGAGGCAGCGTCTTGGAGGTGAAATCCACCGTGGCAGGGGCGATGGGAGGCAGGGGTGCCACAGCTCCTTCCAG
>OMKR01109763.1:0-12580 GCA_900302355.1 Cyttopsis rosea | reverse complement strand
CCCTTCTCCATACTCTTCTCTTCCCATCATTCTGGTACAAGTTGGTACTTTGTCTCATCTGTCTATAGGATGTTGTTCCAGAACTGTACAGGCTCTTTTAGATGTTTTTTGCCAAACTCTAATCTGGTCTTCCTGCTTTTGAGGCTCACCAATGGTTTACATCTTGTGGTGAACCCTCTGTATTTACTCTGGTGAAGTCTTCTCTTGATTGTTGACTTAGACACAGATACGCCCGCCTCCTGGAGAGTGTTGTTGATCTGGCCAACTGTTGTGAAGGGCTTTTTCTTCACCAGGGAAAGAATTCTTCTGTCAGTTGTTGCTGTCACAGTTGTTTTCCGTGGTCTTCCGGGTCTTTTGGTGTTGCTGAGCTCACCAGTGTGTTCTTCCTTTTTAAGAATATACCAAACAGTTGATTTGGCCACACCTAATGTTTTTGCTATCTCTCTGATGGGTTTGTTTTGGGTTTGTTTTTTTTAACCTAATGATGGCTTGCTAACTGATAGTGACAGCTCTTTTGACTTCATATTGAGAGTTGACAGCAACAGATTCCAAATGCAAATACCACATTTGAAATGAACTCTAGACCTTTTATCTGCTCCTTGTAAAGGAAATATGAATAAAATAACGAGGGAATAACACACACCTGGCCATGGAACAGCTGAGCAGCCAATTGTCCAATTACTTTTGGTCCCTTAAAAAAAAGGCGGGGGGGGCACATATAAAATTTGCTGATTTGGATGTAAATGCCCTCAAATTAAAGCTGAAAGTCTGCACTTAAAGCACATCTTGATTGTTTCATTTCAAGTCCATTGTGGTGATGTACAGAGCCAAAATGATGAAAATTGTGTCAATGTCCAAATATTTATGGACCTGACTGTACAGCTGACGTTCACCAGGGCGGTAGACGGCTCATCGGGTCTGTTTTGGACAGAGACGAGGGACATGAAGTCCAGGACATTTGGGGGAGGCTCTCTGACAGTTTCTGCTGAAGCCTGCTACCACGCCCCCTGGCTGTGACGCGTGGTACTGCAACCCCAGATCGCGTTGCGTTAACAATTTGTCGGGAAAAGAGAAAAAGTCAAATCTTTTCTGCCCGAGTTTGGATAAATAAACTGGATTCTAGTGTAAAAGTAGCAGCTTCCTTTTCCAAGGAAACTGTCTTCCTTCTAGATCTCTCCATTCCAGCATTCTACCTGTTTATCTGTCTGTCTATCTATCTATCTATCTATCTATCTATCTATCTATCTATCTGTCTGTTCTTCTATCGCTCACTGTGACGCTGGGTAATAACAACAGTATTTTTAAAAATAATCTTTATATTAGTAATAGTAATAATCTTTGTTAGTCTTTACATGTTCGGGTCCCTCCAGGATTTTGCGGCATTATTATAAAAAGGGTTTTCTGCCAAATGAGCATCAGCAGGTTATCCCACTTATCTCTCGAAAGTTACTTCTCTTGTTTGTTTGTCACTTTCGGGAATTCCCCTTTCGGTCGAGGTGTTAAGCGGTGCAGGGAAAGCACGTTCAGAAGCAGATCCTCGTCCTGCTCTCATCACACCAGCACTTTTACTTTAAAATGTATCATTTGAAAATAAACCTTAAAACTCGTCAATGGCTTTGGTTTTGTCTTTCTTTTGTTTTCTAAACATTGTGACGTTTTTGGCAAAATCCTGGATGGACTGGAAGTCTGAAGCTTGGATAAATAAGTTCAATTATATCGTCGTGCCATTTTGCTTCAACAAGTAAGTTCCTTGAGGAGAGGTGGGGGGGTGTGTGACGGAGCGGCTCCGACACTGACTGCGGGCAACACACACACACACACACACACACAGCTCTCCTCCCGTCTCGCTATCATGCCATGCTGAGTTTGTTTGGCTAAACAGAGGGCGTAACATTTTCCTCTGGTAAATAGTATGTTCTCACGCGCTTCCATGGTCACATGAACTGTATAATTATGTTTCTTGTTTTGTTGCAAATAACTTGTTTTGGTTTCTGGAAAATGTTTATGAAAATATAGATGATCGTTGTTTAAAAGATATTTGGGTTTAAGGAGCTGCAAATGCTTATAATAAATTTGATAGGAAAATGTGTGAGCCTAGTGAGGGGCTACCGCTTTAAAAGGGCCGCTGTGGCCCTAGTGCCGGCAGGCTTGACTGGGTTCCAGAGAAGAGAATAGACTTTCCTGATCGCTTGTTGGGTTGTAATTTTTTGAAAGGTACGTGATTGAGGAACTCCTTCTGGGATATTCAGTAATCTTGTATATAGAGTATTCTGTTTTCCCATTTTTCATCTTTTTGCATTTTTTGTAAATATTCTCACATTTTGCACCCTGGGAGGCCGCCATAATAAATTACACCATCGTAATATTTTTCGACTGTGCCTGTATTTTTCCAATTTTTGCAGAGTTTGAAATAGAACCCCGCCACATATGGTGTCAGAAGTGGGATTTGAACCCACGCCTCCAAAGGAGACTGCGTGAGTCTGGCTCCTTCGTACAGTCTGGCTCCTTCGTGGTCTTCATGGAGTCTGGCTCCTACATGGCTCCTCATACAACTTCAAATAAGCAGAAGAGACTCTTCTTCATCTTTTTAATATATACTCTTCTTCAGGCCACACATACATACATATATTAGAGATTCGATGCATCTCCTGAAATTCATATATTACTCTTTTCAGTATAAAGTCCAGTTAAAGGTGCAGTATGTAGAATTTAGTGGCATCTAGTGGAACTGACTTGGCAGAAAAGGAATATAATATTCATCACTATGTATTAATTAGTGTATAATCCCATGAAAATAAGAATCGTGTTGTCGTTACCTTAGAATGAGCCGTTTATATCTCCAAGTGGGCTGGAGCCCCTTCCACGGAGGCCGCCATGTTGCACCGCCATGTTTCTACAGTAGCCCAGAACGGACAAACCAAACACTGGCTCTAGAGTATGGAAGTTCTTTGGCCTCTTAATTGAAATGGCAATGCATTTTGCAATTGGCAATCCAATATACAAAGTGGCAATGCAATCCTCAATTCAGTTTGAATTATTTTGGCTTGCTGGGTATGCCAGATTACTAGTCCAGCACTGTTGACAAAAATCGCAGTTCTGTGTCTCTGTATTTATGCATTCAAATTGTGCGGATGCCCGCCAAGAACTTCCTGGACCTGAAGTTGGCTTGGGCGATCGGACGAATATATGTTGGCGATGGCTGAGTTCAATCGGCGGTTGTTATTTTTGGGCCAAAAATTTTTTCGCGATTTTTGTCCTTTTGTTGTCGAGGAGACAGAGCATTAAATTAAAGAATTAAATTAGCTATTTTGCTGTCTCCTCGAGAATTCAACTTGGCAAATAATTAACCTGTAAAGCACAATTCAAAGCGTGCGGAATAGGAACTGGCGCCACGTCGCCGCTTTCACCGCGTCCGGAGCTTTTATCCCCGCTTGGAGAAATCCTCAAAAAGAAGAAATAAATAAACCGCAAACCAAGGAAGAAAGAAAGAGAGAGAGCCTGTTTCAGAATGACCTGGGCTTTCTCTTTCTTTCTTCCGTGGTTCGGTTCAGTACGTGCGAGCTGCGGTCAGAGAAACTAAACTTATCCAGCTGGGGGCTACATGACGACGAATCTTTTAAATGACTCTGGATCACACTTTGCATTCTTCTGCCTAAATATTTCATTTTGACACAATTAAATATTTATTTTTAATTCAGAATTCTGTGTTGAAGATTCGACTCGTCAACAGCTTAACAGACACTTCTGACTCGTCCTGGACGAAGAGTCGGAAAATTGAACAAATCTTTTTACTGGGTGACTCGTCAAGAATCGAGTCTCAAGAAAGAGTGGAACCTTCCATCTGCGGAGCACGCCGACGTGCACAGAACACACCTGTTACCAGGGGGTGGAGGACCCGTCCCGGGGGAGCCTAATTGTTTTAACCGAACCTCCGCAAAATAATTCTAACTGAATTGAGGATTGAATTGCCAATTGCAAATTGCGTTGCCATTTGAAAAAGACCAAAAAACTTCCATACTAGAGAGGGCCTTTTGTGTTTTCCGCGAGTTTCACGGCCACCGTAGCGTCTCCTACGTCGTTGGAAAGGGAGGGGTGAAGGGGGGGGTTTCAGTTTGTTGCAATCTACAACCTCACCACTAGATGCCACTAAATTCTACACACTGCACCTTGAAAGGGAGTGTGCTCCACAACACCTCGAGGTGTTTTAAGTCTTTGTAGAGGACAAGGGACCTTCATCATCCTTCATGTTGCTCTTTGGACGTCACTCCTCCCACCCCCACCCGGGCGGTGGGCGGGGCTTCATCCATGACAGACCACATCTTGGACCAATCACAGCACAGCGTAGTTGAAGGCCTCTCCGTACCCCGCCTCCTGCAGGTACTTCCCGATGTCCATGGGCTCGGGAACTCTGAGAACCACCCGGTCGTTCGCTGTTTTTCCCCCCGATCGAAGCCTCTGGATCAGCTCGGCCACTGGGGGGCGCTGCTGTGATCTCCACTGACTGCAGGACCTGATGATGGAATACCTGGACAGAGAGAGGCACAACGACGATCACTGCCATATCATCCCCTTGTGTGTTCCATCCCATTGTGTGGAATGTATTTTAATTCCTGTTTGAACTGACAAATATCATGATAAGAAAGTGTTTAATTTAAAGCTCTTAGTGGAGTATGGTGTAGTTAGTGCAGGAGTTATCACCTTTTCACCTCAGTAACCCCCAAAATCAAATCTGAGACCAAAGTTTTTTTCATGCATTTATAAGCAGTCGGCAGCCATTTTTGTCTGAATCGGTTTAAGGTGTACAATGCATTAGAACATACTAAGTGATGGATTTTGTTCTAATATATCTTCAAGGCCTTGGGAATGCCCCCCTTGCAATCTTTGGCGACCTCCTGTCAGGGTCGTGCTCCCTTCAGATATTTCAGTCCGGACGCCATTTTACATGTTTTCCCAATGAACCAAGGAGATGCATCAGAGTTTCCCACCCAGGAAGAACCTCCTCCCTGGGGTTTGTTGTCCATGAAGGTCCCAACGTCGGACACGAGAGGCCGTAGGGGCTTCAAACACTGTCAGACCATGTACACCATCAACTGCATGGCACTGCACTTGTTTGTTTGTTTTGTCCTTTAACGTTGAATTTCTTTAACCGTGGGAATGTAAATTTCTTTTAACAACGGAGAGTCATCATGGATGTAATGAGCGCTTTGCTTATGAACATGGTTGCTCTTGGGACTGTTATGAACTTTCAACAAAGCAACCAGCCTTACACACTCCAATATAGTCTTGACTTTCTCATCCGATGCGGCAATTCAGTTGCTGGGACTATACCCGACAGCATTCCGCCAGAGATTTGTAAACGCGGAGTTGTCAATTCGAGACAGCAGACAGCGGTACGAGCGAGGAAGCGTGGCCGGAAAGGAGGAGTGCGACAGAGGCTACACAGACTCGGGCTGCGCCGCTTCCCTCTATTATCCTTGGAAACAGATTTTGAAATCAATGGGTTTGGTCAGTCACAGCTGACCAGCAAAGCACAGGGATGGGGCGTGTGCTTGTATGTTAATTCACACTGGTGTCAAGACTGTCATACTAAGGGAATCCATTTGTAGCCCTCACTTCGAACTTTTATCTATTTTATTGCGCCCACTTTACTTGCCACAAGAAATCCCACAAGTATTTGATGGTGGTTCATATTCATGCCCCGCATTAAACATGTGTTTTTAACACTTATAGTCTTAAGAAGCCCTGGTCATTTCTCCCAGTATGTCCAACAACATATGGTAAAGTGCTGGACTTGTGCTACAGCACCATAAAGGCAACCTATAAATCTTATGCAATGGCGCCACTAGTCTCTTCTGACCACAACTGCGTCCTTCTAGTCTATCAATCGACCCTCAAGAGAGAAGAGAATCATTTATTTTGTCAAACGTACACAACACACACATGCAGAGGGTGGGGACAACCCCAAACACACACACATGCAGGAGTGACGATCGAAATTCCGCCTCCGCCTTTATCCCATCACCGGCCATCCTTCCTCCAGCGGCAGCAGGGAAAGTTGAGCAGAGGAGTTAATCCAGTTTTTTGAGATTTGATTCCCATGACTTCTGAACTGGCCAAATTTAGAGTTGCTTCAGAGGGCAGTCAGATTCAGATTGATGAAATGGATGAATTGAAAACTGATGAAATTGTCTGTCTTGAACAGACAAATGTGAGGAAAAGTCATGGGACGGACCATGGGTGAAGAGTGTAGAAGGCTGGCAACCCGGGTTCCGTGCAATAATGGGATGGAGACACAGGGTAGCACGTAATTCGCCGACTCGGTGGGTTTTATTGAACATAAAGCAAAACGTTCATGTGCGGCAACTAATAATAATAACCACAGCAACAATCGTCAGATTTTCACTGCACCAGGCAATTCAGCCCAATTGGCCACAGCCGGCACCGAAAGCAGCTAGAACCAGCCTACCGACCTGATTCCTCCAGCCAACGGCTCAACCATGACAGAGTGTAATTGCCCCACTCCGATTCGTGTATTAAGCAAGGAAGGGGGTGAAGGATGCCACAGCAACATTGCTGGATTTTGTTGTTAGGCACCTGGAGGGCAAGGAGAAGCTTTGTTGATTTCTCGTCAGCTTTCAACTCCATGCAGTCTCATATTCTAGCTCGCAGGCTTTCTGAAATATCTGACATTGACTTCCTGACAATGAGGTCACAGAGAACCTGTGTTAATGACACTTTGTCTGAGGCCCTGATGTGTTCTACAGCAGCGGTCCCCAACCACCGGGCCGCGGACCGGTACCGGTTCGTGGGTCGTTTGGTACCGGGTCGCACAGAAAGAATGAATAAAAAAATATCATAAGAGTCTCATAAATGTTTTATTTTGAAAAATGACCGGATATGTCAAGGCGCTCGTCTCGGTCATGATACATTACCCCAAAAATTTAACCCACAAGCCAGCAAAAATGAGTAAAAACCAAACGTCTTTGGAGAGCTTCTTTGGGAAGGAGAAGAGGCCCAATGAGGAGACAGAAGAAGAAGAGCCTACGACTTCCAAGAAAAAGAAAGCTGCATTTAGAAGACAACATCAGTGTCCTACTTAAAATTCGGCTTTATCGCATCAGGTGCTTCTCACGCCCCAGCCCGCTCTGCATAATCTGTGGCGACAGTTCGAGCGCTTCTTCCCAACGACCAAAGACCCACGAACTGCGAAAGAATGGATCCGCGACCCATTTCTGAACAAACTGGGTGAATCGAGCCTGTCGGTGCTAGAAGAAGATCAACTGCTGGAGATTGCAAATGACGGTGCCTTAAAAGTATGTTTCAGACAACAACTCTGCCGGTGGGTTAAAATCAAGGCAGAATATCCTGAGATCTGAAAAGCACTGAAAACCCTGCTTCCATTTCCAACATCCTGTCTTTGTGAAGCTGGAGGAGACTGGACACAAGGACCACACTGCGGGCGTCATTGTCTCCATCACCCCGATTGGACGGCTCGTTGCAGAGAAACAAGCTCAGGGCTCCCACTGATTCAGCGTAATGGTGAGTTGTACTTTTTATGCACTTTATATTTGTTTTTACGCCGGTCGTATCATTTTATTTCGTCATATTTATCCCCCACACCTTGAAGGCCGATCCGTGAAAATATTGTCTGACATGAAACCGGTCCGTGGCGCAAAAAAGGTTGGGGACCGCTGATCTACAGGATCAACCCAGGGGTGCGTTTTGTCACCTTTGTTAGTTGCGCTCTGTCAAAGAGCTGATGCGCAAAATGGTTGATGGAAACGCCTTTGCCGAGTAAGTTCTGACCTAGCAAACATTTTCTGTAATTCACGTAACTGATCAGCTGTTTCCACTGTCGCCATCTTCCCGGATATTCCCATAATGCACATGAATTGAAATTGAAACAAATTGCTGAAGACCTCTCTGCATTTTTCTCTCGTAGACGGCCAAGGTGACTTGTTTTGTTTCTGGTGCAGCCGTGCGTGAAGCCCTTTACACACCAGAAGTGACACGTCATCGACGCGTCAACGCAAGAGCGTCGCGTCGCTTCCGTCCCGGGTCGATTTTATTCGCTCCAATCCAATTGATGGAAATACGTCTAATACTCCCTAATTTGCATTTTCTTTTTTGCGACATTTCAAAACTTTGCTTAAAATTTGCTTTACAGTTTAATGGAAACACGGCTAATGTCTCCAAGACAAAAGAGATGCTTATCGACTTTCACTGAAACCCTCCTGTCATGGAACCAAGGTTTATCAATGGCATAGCTGTGGCGACAGTAAGCCAATATACAGTAGGTACTTGGGCACCGTCCTGGATGACAAAATTACTTTTGATGCCAACACTGACTCCATCTGCAAAAAGGCCAATCAGAGACTGTTTTTCTTGAGAAAGCCAAGGGGTTTTAATGTTGACAGATCGCTCTTGAAAATGTTTTATTCATCTCTTGATTCAATTTAACTTTTGCAATGAATTGTTTGTGTGGCAATCTCAGCATGGTTAACAAAAATAGGCTGGGAAAGATTGTTAAACTTTTCCAAAAGACCATTGGCACTAACTTGAGTGATCTTGGCCATGTTCATCAAGTTAGAGCCACTCAGAGGGCAAAGGCCATTCTGGCGGACCCTCAACACCCTCTTCATGCAGCGTTTCGACTCCTGCCATCAGGGAGGAGGTACACCTTCCCTAGGAGGGCCAAATCAAACAGATATCTGAAATCATTTGTTCCCTCGGCTGTTGGCTTTTTAAACAAGCTGTAGGCCCAGATGCACTTTAACTAAGGACTGATGGACTCTTAGTTCTTTTATAGCTATAGCTTATTACAATGACATCTACTGGATGTTATATGTATTTATGTCTCTTATTTATCTGTGATTATATGATGTGTAGGTTGTGTTGACTACTGTTTGCAAACCAAATTGCCCCTCGGGGAGAATAAGACACTCCAATCCAATACACTTCAGGTACTTCTTCCTTTAAACGCCCTTCCCTTCTTAAACCAGCTCTGGGAAGACAAGAAGCCAGGACAGTCAAGGCCGACGCCAGGAAGGGTCTTTAAGGCCTCGGTTTTCGAGGTGAAGTCAAATCAAGGAAGAAAAATGAAAAATCAACATGCAGAACCACTGAGGACTTGTTAACCCGGCAGGCATTCACAGGTGGATGCGACATTTCATGGTTGAAGGTCGTTTTCAAGGGTTCGAGAGTCGTTTTCAAGGGTTGGGTCATGGGCCAGGTAGGAACGAGTGCTCGACTCTTCCGAAGAATTCCAGGAAGTTTAGATGTACATGTATATGAATCATCTTTCCTACTTACAGTGTGTTGGAGCAGGTGGTGGGCCTCTTGAGGGACCCCCCCCTCTGGAGCTGCTGGAGTAGGTTGCTGGCCTGGACCTGTGGGAAGGGAGGCTCCCCTGGAGGCAGGAGGACCACACAGCAGGTGAGGTGGAACACTGAACAGTTCAGAATATATTGAATGAAGGCTTCAGTTTGGGGTTGTGGAGGAGACGTGCGAACAGCGTAGTTCCTCTGGCTTCCTCTAGGGGGCTCCATTGTTCCTGATTGATCCTATTCAAAACAGATCTTTTTCCCCCTTTTGTTATTATTGGAGCCAGCGTCACCAGTTTTATGCATTAGAATTCACATTTAGGAGGAAAGGAATTGAGGATAAATAATATTTCTAAACTTACTGGTGAAGTTTATTACAACATAAAGCTTCAAGATCATAAAGATTATATAGAAATTAAAGTTATATAACATATTCTTTTGATAAATATATCCCTTAGAAATAGGTTGTTTTTTCTATATATTCTATTTTCCAGTGCTCAGATCACTTTAATCACATAATAATAAATCCAGATCCATAATTTGCTTTAAAGGTTTGAGTTATAGCAAAAACATTTGAATTGCTGCCAAATAATCACGTTTATTTTGACAGTTTGGAATCATAGGCATCAAACACAAACAATGATTCAGTATTTTGCGAACTTTATTAAAAAAATGTTTTAATCATTATTCAAATGGAAGAATAAATGCGTAGAAGATTTTAACATTAAAAAAACAATTAAAAAACCCACCTAGCGTCACCATTTCATAAAGCAGGACACCGAACGACCACCTGGAGAAAAAGAGGAAAGTGATGAATTTAGAGAAAGAATAAATCAGTTTTTACGTCTTTAATTCTCTTTGCGACGCTGATGTTGGATTAATTTGACAGTTTCAGAACATTTAATATCCAGAAACAATGCACTGGGAATTATATTTATAAACTATTGTCAAATATTGCACCTAATTATGAGTGTGGCAGTTCGCCTGCCACACGCCACCCAAGTGGCTTTTCCGGGGATCTCCGACACAGGGACACAGGCGATGGTGTTGCAAACAAACCAGTTAATTTGCAGCGACGGCAAGACGGCACAAGCCGGGAGCAGATGGAACAGGTCATGACAAGGGAATGAGTTAAAGTTGAGGACTCAAACTTAATATTCAATATTAAGTATGATTACTGCTTATTGCTTTCCATTAAAGTAATATATTAAATTAAAGTAATGCGTTAAATTAAAGTAATGTAATACAGTAAAGTAATCTATTACAGTAAAGTAATGAGTTACATTAATGTATTCAATTAAAGTAATCATTAAAGGTGCAGGGTGTAGTATTTACTGGCATTTAGCGGCATCTAGCAGTGAGTTTGCAGATTGCAACCAACTGAATACCCGTCCCCTCACCCTCCCCTTCCAAGCGCAGAGGAGAGCCTAATTTGGTCTCGAAACTCGTGAAGGTCCCTCTGTAGAGCTAGTGTTTGGTTTGTCCGTTCTGGGCTACTGTAGAAACATGGCGGTGCAACATGGCGGCCTCCGTGGAAGGGGCTCCAGTCCCCATGGAGATATAAACGCTCATTCTAAGGAAACGACAACACAACGATTCTTATTTTCATGCAATTATACACTAATTACTACATATTTATGAATATTATATTCTATTTCTGCCAAGTCCAGTCCGCTAGATGCCACTAAATTCTACACACTGCACCTTTAAATCAAAGTAATGCATTACATTAAAGTAATCTATTACAGTAAAGTAATGCAGTTTTCTGAACTCCATCCTCTGTTCTAGTTTCTATTGCTCTTTACTAATGATCGGTTCTTAGATATTTCTAGTATAATTTATATAAATGTGTAAATGTCTCCAAGCACCGATAATCATCCCCAAAATATCATCAAATTATCAATATTGAATATTGATTATTAAAAATATATATTATTATTATAAATAATAAAATAATATTTGAGTCAGTCCATATGTCCCTTATGTGAGGACCTTCACATCAACCAATCCCGAACTTCAAATGAATGGTTGATGTGCTCCGAGGGGGCGGGGCTAGAGTGCTCACACGTCGCTGCTGTGATTGACAGCTTTGCCGGCCAGCACCTCGGGGGCGTGCCACTTCCTGGTCTCTGGGGCCTCCGGCGACAGAGGCCGCGTCGCCCGGCGGTAGGCGGGGCCCAAGCCCCACAGCTTGGCCGTCAGGTCTCCACCAATCAGGACGCTGCGAGCCGCCACGTTGCCATGGATACATCCCCGCCCGTGCAGGTACTCCTGGAGGGACCAGGCGAGCAATTTAGTAATTAGAGTGAATGTTTATACTTTGACATAGTTTTATGGAGTTTGATGAGAGGATACAAAACTAATATCATTAATATTCATATAATTTTGAGAATTTTTTGTTTTTGTAACTACATAGAAAAGTGTAGTTGTACCAATATCTGACAGAGACAATACTGTTTCAGCATTAAAGGTGCAGTGTGTAGAATTAGCGGCATTTTGCGAAACAGACTTGGCAGAAATGGAATGGAATATAATATTCATAATTAATTATTAACTAGAGTATAATCCCATGAAAATAAGAATCATTGTGTTGTCATTACCTTACAATGAGCCATTTATATCTCCATGGGGGCTGGAGCCCCTTCCACGGAGGCCGCCATGTTGCACCGCCATGTTTCTACAGTAGCCCAGAACGGACAAACCAAACACTGGCTCTAGAGAGGGACTTTCACATTTTTTGCGAGTTTCGCAGCCACCGTAGCTTCTCCTACACGGACGCCGCCATGTTGCACCACCAAGGGACACGTAGGGGAATTCAGTTGGTTGCAATCTGCAATCTCACCGATAGTGGCCGCTACATTCTACACACTGCACCTTTAAGACCTATCAAACAAATCAAATCAAGTACATTTCCAAAATTATTAAAATCAGGACGCACAGCTGATGGGGCATATTATTATAATAGGAATGTTTTTCATTATATCTTTTTTTTTAATTAAAAGTAAAAGGTTTAATTATTATTATATGTATATTGTTATAATATATTACCAATATCACAAATAGATATAATCCTCTAAATTACATTGATTTATTCCAAACATGATGGAGAGAATAAACTCAGTCCTCTGTCTAAGACTAAATAAATATTTTTAATTTGTCTTTCAGTTTTTTTCTCTTTTTTCTTTTACTCAAAATTAATCTAAAAATATAAAGTGAAAATAAAATCAGTTTGTGATATAATTCCTTCACCAACCAGA
>OMKR01109754.1:0-14466 GCA_900302355.1 Cyttopsis rosea | reverse complement strand
AGATAAAATGTATGAATTGCATTGAATTATTGTTCGAGCTGTTTATAAGAATTTATTGAATTTATAAGGTACATGAGAGCTTGAGAGGGAGACAAATGGAGCTTGGCATTCTCCAGTTGTTTGTGTTGTGTCTGCCTTCAATGGTGATGTGATTATGATGTTGGAAAGGATCTCCGCCGACGCCGACTTGATTGTATAAAGCTTGATTTTATTACAGAAAAGTTCAGCATCAACCCAATTAAAAATATCATGGGGGAGAACACCTTCGTCGAAGGCCTGAAAACCATGTTCTGCCGTGATCTCTCCTGTTCAGGCTTATAAAGCCTTCTACACCAGGGGTATAAAACCCCCGACCATTTGGTAACCCCTCTGACATTCCTAACTCACCCTCGCCCTCGCATACGACCCCCAATAAAGAGGCAATGTGGTCAGGTGGCTTTCTTATCTGACTCTCAGTCCAGAAACCCCCTGGGGCATCCCTTTTGTTTAAGCTGACCGACCCCCCACTGGAATTTCGGCTATGTCCTCACTGTTTTAGATCAAAGCTTACATCATCAGATATCACAAAATATATGGAACATCAGACACTACAACGGTGCAGCTGCTTCGGCTGTTTCTTGGTGTCTTGTCTTCCTGAGGTTGCAGCTGCTTCGGCTGTTTCTTGGTGTCTTGTCTTCCTGAGGTTGCAGCTGCTTCGGCTGTTTCTTGGTGTCTTGTCTTTCTGACGGTGCAGCTGCTTCGGCTGTTTCAACTCCTTAGAGGGAATGTCAACCTAGAGCAAGCACACAGCATTTCTTCGGGGGGTTTGGCCTTTTCTGATTGTTGCACTGTTATTGCTGTTGCTTTCTATCTTTGGGCTTTGGCGACAGAGAGTACTGTTACTTTTTTATTTACTATTTATTTATTTTTACTTTTATTGTAATTATTAGGGCCTGAGCCCATACCGGGCGAAGCCCTATTGGATCTGTTGGAATTATTAATTAATTAATTAATTAATTAATTTGTTTGTTTATTTTTTTGTTTATTTTTTTTTATTAAAACGATGGCCTTTTGGCCCCTAAACGTCCCCAAAAGTCACCAAATTTTGCACGCAAGCCAGACCTGGTGAAAATTTTGATATTTCATGGTTTGCATTAATGGGCGTGGCAAAATGGCTCTCTAGCGCCCCCTTGCACCTCCTAAAATATGCCGCCCCTCGCCCCAGATTGACATAGACAAAACAGATTGGCTCCACATGTACAACATGTCAAGACGCACCAAAAACTCTCCTGGACCAACACCCTGCCACCAACAGGAAGTCGGCCATCTTGAATCACATGATTGATTTCTCGCCATTTCCACACTTCGTACTTGAACGAACTAGTCCTAGGGATCTCATCGCACCCACTTCTAATTCGCACACAATCATCTTCACACATTGGAGATGAAAAGTTAGCAAAAGCTTTTCCCTACGTTATTCCTGGTTGCCGTGACGACGCCGCCAATTTCGATGCTTCGCCATCAAACAGGAAGTTGCTATAACTTCAGCATACTTTGTCCAATCTGCACCAAATTTCTCAGTCTTCATAAGACTCCCGCCCTGAACACATCTACACACCCATATTGACTTACAGTCATAGCGCCCCCTACTGGCAACAGGAAGTAATTGCAATGTCGCAAACATCATCCAATTTACATGAAATTCACATGGTGTGGTGTACACATGATATACAGCAACATGCAAGTAATGAAAGCCGCACCACTGCTTCATGCCCAATGTGCACGGAGGTGCGAGGGCCCGTTCATCGCTGCTTGCAGCTTTAATTATTATTATTATTTTATTAATGTACACGTTTAAATTACATATTGACATAATTTGCACTGAATGTCATGTCTTCCTAGTAAAATTTTGCTTTATAAAAAAACGCCAGAAAAAACACACACACATTGGCCTGTTCGCCGATCTAGACATTGATTTGCAACGACTGCCAGTCACATAACCAGTCTTTTTTGCTTCCTCTTCAGGTCTCATCTTTCGCTACCCAGAAGAGGACTACGAGTCCTTCCCTCTGTCAGAATCCGTGCCCCTGTTCTGTTTGCCCATGGGGGCCAAGATCGAGTGTTGGGCGCCGAACATGCGCGACCCCCTGCCCGTCTTCTCCACCTTTGTCTTAACTATCTCCTCCGGGGAAAAGGTGAGATGCTGCAACCGAAAATCTGCCTTTGAACACAGACACACCTTCAGTCTGAGTCATACATCATATTTAGAGTCCAACCTATGCCAGATTTTTGGGTCCAATGCCGATCCCGATTTTGGAGAATCCTAGCCCACTGATTACCGATAGTTTGTCAAAAAGTGCAAAATCTTTAAATCTATTTAAAAGTTTCTATATTTGACAAAATTTGACTTATAAGCAAAAAAATAAACACAAAGTTTTTGAAAACATTTTTGATAGATAAAAACGTAAAAAACTTCGCAGCATCGCTTCCTGCTTTAGAGCGGTGGACTGCCGTGTCAGCGTCTAAACACAAGTGTAAACAAATGGATATAACTTTCCAAAATGTAATGCATTTTAACTTTTATTTTGTAAGAACATCCGCATTTTGTAATAAGCATCTTGAACGCAATATGTAATACGTTTTGCCGCATTTGTTAGCAAGTTAATTACGATTACACTCTTCCATTGCATACATACAACATTCCCCTCTTAATGTAGTGTGTGTGTGTTCTGCTGGTTCATTTTCATTGTGTGTTTACTGTTTCTGGTGCCAGGTGTACGGGGCAGCCATCCAGTTTTACGAGTCCTACCCGGTGGACCTGCTGAACGAGAAGCAGAAGGTCCAGCTGGGCCTGCTCACCACCGTGGAGAAGAAGCTGATCCCGAACCGGCCCGTCAACACCAACAAGTGCATCTGCCTCCTCTCGCGATGGCCCTTCTTCGAGTCCTTCCGCAAGTTCCTCATGTTCCTCTACAAGCTCTCCGTCTCAGGCCCGCATCCGTTGCCCATCGAAAAGTAAGGGCAGCGCAAACAGCGTTTAGTCAATGGATTTTTATTTTATTTTTATTTAAATCCCCCCAAAACAATCTTCTGTGTCTGGTAATTATCAGCCACACTATCACCAGATAATGACTATTTAGGGTGGCATATCAGAGTATATTACGGATTACCACTTTAAAGTGTTTCAAGGGAGTTGCATCTGTCTGACTGCCATCTGAAAATGCAGGCATACAAAGTTATGTCTCTTTATTTATCTTTCTCCTTTTAACAGGCACATCTCACACTTTATGCACAACGTGTCATTTCCTTCCCCTCAGAGGCCCAGAATCTTGGTCCAGGTAAGGTTCACGCCTAGCCGTACCTCTTTATGTGCCGTGGACAAAACCTAAACATCCTTCTTGTTGGCTTTGTTCATTTTAGCCCGTTTGAAAGTTTTTCACATTCTCTTCCAGCTCTCGGCACATGACACGTTGATCCTCTCCCAGCCCGTGTGTACGCCGTTGCCTCTCAGGTAAGATTATCATCACAAAAATTCTAAATGAACAGATCACTGTGAGTGTGTTTCCAAATTCCTTTTCAAATGGTCTTCAAGACCCAACTTCTTTACATTTTGACAAATACACATTAATTCATTTTGGTGGAGTTGACTTGTCATTGGCTGGTTCTGATTGGATGTGAAATCCAGGAGGCGGTCACACGGCCAAATCTCTTCCATTATGGAGGAGATTTATACTAATGTTTACATTTGAATGGCTTGTAGTACAGTTATACAGCAATTTTGGTAAAAGTAAAAATCTGTATGGTTTTCCCAAGGGGGAATTACCCACGCCTTGCAATTTTCAAGTTTCAAGACTGAACCTGCGTGTTTTTCCACTCCTTTGCAATGTGGATGACATCGAATGAATGGCTTTTAGTAAGAGCCCTACTAAAGTATAAATTGTGTACACCTATGTACACAAAGTCACACAAAGTCTGTTAAAGACAAGAGAAGTCCCTGGTGAGGGTCAAAATTATACCGTGATGGTCCTTAAACTGGTGTTTTTTTGGGGGGGGTGGGCCTGGAAAAAGCCAAGTAAACTGTTCCAAAAGGAAATAGCGAGGCTGTAAAAGAAATCCATTTAATTTTCCTGGCTGGCTTGTACAAATTTCATCCATGTTGTTTTTCCGAGGTCAGATCCTCACACTGCAAGCAGCCAATCAGAAGCAGGATTACTGAAGTCTGTAGAGAAACTATTCTGTTGTCTATATTAGAGCCCGACTGATGCCAGATCTTTGGGTCCGATGCCAATCCCGATTTTGGAGAGTCGTAGCTCACCGATTACCGATGTTTTTTCTTTTTTTTTCCAAACAAATAAATAAAAATAAACGCACAAAGAACTTTTTCATAGAAAAAGATATTGTAAAAAAATGCTTGAACAAATCATCAGAGTTTCCCATGAACGCAGCATCGCTTCCTACTTGGAGAGCCGTGTCAGCGTCTAAACGCGAGTGTAAACAAATATCAATTTATAATGGCTCGTCAGACTTATTTTGGTGAGTAACTTAAAAGTTAAAACTGAAATATCGGTCGGGCTCTAGTCTATATATAAGGTGAAATTTATTTAAATCCGTAGCATACATTATTACCATATTTGGTTCAAGTTTTACTAGACTTCTACTAAGTAGAATCCAAGTGTTGATATAAAAAATGGCTCATTGCCTATGTATTTCTGAATCCCTTTCGAAGGATTATGCTGTAACTTCCTCCCGAGTCTTTCAGACTTTTGTTTGACCGACTTGTTTTTTCTGTGTTTTCTGTTCTTTCTGTTCCCCTCCTTCCGTCTCACCACTCCGAACCTTGTCCACCCTGCCAGTGGAGCGGACTACAGCACGCATCTGATGAACCTGGGCCCCGAAAACTGTGCCACCCTGCTGCACTTTGTCCTGCTGGAAAGCAAGATCCTGCTGCACTCGCTGCGGCCCGCCGTGCTCACCGGCGTGGCAGAGGCCGTCGTGGCGGTGAGTCTTGATGTCCCTATAATCCTATTTTGTATCAGTGGTTCACTGATCTGTGCCTGATCGGTGCCTGACCGCCGTAGGCGGTCGTCAGAGATCGCAGGTGGAGTCACGAGGCGGACAGTTTGAGGCATGCGGTTCCTAATAGTCAAATATTGATTCAAAAATCAATATGTATTATAGTTATCATGAGTTGGATACCCTGAAAATAGAGCAAATAAATGCATGAAAAACAAAGGTATTGCATCTTTCAAATGGTGGGGATCTCAGATTGAATCCAGTTTGGTTAAGGAAAAAAACGTATGTGTCCCAGGAGGTTGTAATTTGGCTGTCTGGAAGACGTAATCTTACATTACAGTACATCATGTCATTTAGCAGAAGCTTTTGTCCAAAGTGACTTACAATATCAAACCACTATTTATCGCAGTCACAGCCAGCGAAACGCTCTAGTAGAGTTGGAGAGAGGTTTGTTTTTTCAATAGTTGAGTGTCATCAACATAGCAGCGGAATTTAATGTTCAAGGAGAACAGCACAGGCCCCAGTACCGAACCCTGGGGGACTCCAGTGTTTAGAGCGATTGGCCAAGTATGATGTCATCCAGGCGTGCGCAGATCCTTTAATTCCAACTTCTTGCTTGCTTCTCTTGATTCTGCCCAACCTTGCTGCAGATGATCTTCCCCTTCCAGTGGCAGTGTCCATATATCCCCCTGTGCCCGCTCTCCCTGGCGGGGGTCCTCAACGCGCCCTGTCCCTTCATCGTCGGGGTGGACTCCCGCTACTTTGACCTTTACGACCCCCCGCCAGATGTGGTGTGTGTGGACCTGGACACCAACACTATCTACCTGTACGTTGTGGTCTAATCGCCAAACTGCCATCGGTTTCTCTTTCTCCCAGCTCGCTTCCGGCTGAATTCACCCTTGTGGTATTTTATGTTTCAGGTCTGACGAGAAGAGACATAGTAACTGGAAAACCCTCCCCAAGAAGCCCTGCAAGGGCCTCATCAGCTCACTGAGCAACTTGCACCACCAGCTGGCCACCGGTACAAACTGCAACTGAAAACTAAAACCTGCTTGGCTGTTTCAGAATATTATCAGTAAATAATATGTAGATCTAATCGGAGACTTGAACAAAATTGACTCCATGCTATTTTTTGGCCCACTAAGCATATTCACCATAGCATGTATAGGATTTTTTTTTAAATATCTGCATCAACCCGACTTTGTATTTCCAGTGCGTAGAACCACGCAGGAAGGCTCAGCGGTGGAGATGACTCCCATCGAGGCTGACTTCACCTGGCACAAGAAGATGACAGCCTTGGAGATGGAGATCCAGGAGGCCTTCCTCCGATTCATGGCCTCCATCTTGAAGGGCTACCGCTCCTACCTCAAACCCATCACCCAGGCACCCTCCAAGAAGGCCACCGCGGCGGACTCCCTCTACGACCTGCAAGGTAAACAAACCCTTTTGACTGGGACCGATGTCTCATGTCAGCAATGAAATGGTTAATCGTCAAACCAATCCCATAAATCTATCTACTATGGAAGGAATCGGTCTGTCTGTATGTCCTTCGACTTTTGTTTTGATTATCTCGACAACCGTTCATCTGATCTACTTGGCACACTTGGTGGGTGTATTACCGAGGACCCAAGGACGCGTAGCGTAAAATTTGGTGCACTTTGGACACGCGTCACGTGTAATATTAACAGCGAACAGCAAGCCAGTGGGGGGGGGGCGGGGCTTTCTCACGACTTAGGTTACCCAATCAGCCTCCTCCCAATCGGCACTGTGACATCATAGCATTTAAACTTTGAGTCAAGGGCAAACAGCGAGCCAGCAGGGGGCAGTGGGGATTGGAAACCTGCATGTAGCGATACCGGAGGCCAAGCAATCGTCCCATTCCGAACAGGCATGTTTTCAACGGGCATTGCACTAATGAAAGAATTTAAAAAAAAAAAAGTAAAACCTTGGTGATGGTAGGTATAAGGTATATTACAAATAAAATTGATAGTTACCAAAAAGTAATCATATTTAACAGAGAAAAATAATTCTAGTTAAATAAAAGAATGGTGGCCGTCCTCAACAGCGGCGTCTTGCCACTTTGGTCCCTTTAACAGTACGGGGGGGATGATTTTCTTCATTTCTGGGTCTGAAATGGCATTTGCATTACTGGGAAAATGGTCATTAATAGTATGGAGGAAAGGCTGTTTCCTAGATTTGAGTTTAAATAGGGTTTTCATGAAAAGCTACCTCCATATTTTCGTCCATTTTTCCTCTCTGGGAACCAATGGAAATCCTCTACAGGCCAGTTATAAATAAGAAGTAACGCAGGTACTATCGTAGGTTAGTAAGTTTCCCTTGAAGACGTATGGAATTCTAAGATTGAAACTACAGGGACCTGATGCCAGATAAACGTCGGATTTGGTTTGACAGGACGACTCTTCAAAGTCACGGGGATCGATGAGCGGTGCGTTTGTTTGTCCTGGTTCTAACGAGGAGCTGTACATCATCCGCCTCCTTCACACTCTAATGCATCATTTAAAGACTGGATTCATCCGATACTTAATTTTATTGGCGTCTCTATTTTAAGGGCCATTTCAACCATCACTCAACCGCTGAGCAAATCAATGAAGGCATCGGCTATAAAGAGATCTCGCTAATGCTTGTTGCTGGGAAATGGATTACACCCTTATATAGTTTCACCCTTTGAGGCAAATGGGGGGCATTAAGAAGCCAATTGGGAGAAGTGCTTAGGACTATGGATTGTTTGACCCTTCTTAGAAGCTGCATGCACTTGGAGTATTTTTGGGTTTTCCACCACAGGAAAAACAAATTCCGGTGAACAACTTCAACTCTGCTCATAATGTGTACGCCAATTTACCCTTGATGGTGAACATGCAAGTTAAGCAGAGGAAAGTTTTATTCAGTGCTGTGAATAGGGGCTGTGAGGTTATTGACTAAATCCAAGATCATATGATTTTGTGATGAACACCCATAGCGATTTGATGATATTTTGGGGATGACTATTTCTGCTTTCATAAGATGGATACATTAGTAATGTGGATATTATGACCAGCTAGAGCAGTCTATGAAGTACAGCTGCAACGATTAGTCGATTAATCAATTAGTTGCCAACTATTAAATTAATCGCCAACTATTTTGATAATTGATTAATCGTTTTGAGTCATCCAAATTCTCTGATTCCAGCTTCTTAAATATGAATATTTTCTGGTTTCTTTAGTCCAGTATCACAGTAAACTGAATATCTTTGGGCTTTGGGAAACAGTGATCGACATTTTTCAGCATTTTTCAGATTTTATGGACAAAACAACTAATCAATTAATCGCGAAAATAATCGACAGATTAATCAATAATGAAAATAATCGTTAGTTGCAGCTCTACTATGAAGTTCAGAAAATGTACCTTTACGACCAGGAAAAGACAATTAACTATATAGCCGTATTAGGGAAAACCAAAATCCCAGGCAGTATCTCATATCACGATCAATATTATATCAATACCTCACCCGGCCCTAGCTCCGAATTTCACCTAGTTTCCCAAACACAACGCTGACGCGGGACTTCATTCACTCCAGGCTTCCTGAAGAGCCGGGACCGAGCTCACCAGAAGTTCTACTCCCAGCTCACCAAGACCCAGATCTTCATCCGCTTCATCGAAGAGTGCACCTTCGTCAGCGACAAGGACACCGGCCTCGCCTTCTTCGACGACTGCATCGAGAAGGTGACTGCCAACCCAAGGGCAAAGATCTTGTTCTTTTTTCCCTGCCTTCCAATTGTTTTCTACCGATCCAGGAAAACCTTTTGTTTGATGTTGTTTTATTGGGCAAAATGCGCTTTCCTCCACTGGGAGACGAAGGAAGCCCAAATTTCCTCCGATTCAATCTGTTCCGTTTGCCCCCCCCCCCTCTCTCTCTCTCTCACAGCTTTTTCCCTCTGATAAAGGCGCTGACAAAGCCACCAAGGTAAATCAGATACACACGTCATTTAATTTTCCCACATACTTTTCTATGTTTGCGGCCAAAACCTAAATTAGTGGCGGCTTAATCTCTTCACTCCAGGTGAAAAGTGCTGGAACATTTGGTGTTAACTGGTTCTGAACTGGAAGGCTGGAGGAAGTGTTGCCATTGTACAGCACCGTGCCATTGTTCCTTTTCTTTTCCTACTTCCCCAAATATTAATCAACAAAAATGATTACTCAAAACGAACATTTTGTAACATGAGGAATCCATTTCCTTAAAGGCAAAACAGAGTACTTTCCACCTTTAACAGTAAATTAGATCTGGGTCAGATTCCTTGTCAAATCTTCTGCAGAACATATATTATTATACAGCTGATTTAAAAGATATACAGCCAATTTTATATCTTTTAATCAGCTGTTGTCCTTAAAGGGACCCTCAAGTTGTTTGGGAAATTCGCTTATTGTCAATATCAATTTAATGCATTTGTGTCAAGGCTGCAGAGGGATTCAACTGAAATGAGGTAAATACACCTTCCAACGTCTCAAAAGCTGTATTATTTAAGTAATACATTTTACATCTTGATCTCGAATGAATTAAAAAAAACGAGATCTTATTTGTTTCTCTTGTTAGCATATAGCATGCAGCCTGTTATCTGCTATCTTGGTATTGGACACACCAGGAGGAAATTGGTTTTGACCTTCTCATCTGAATCTGGCTAAGATGGACAAAAAGACAATTTCCCCAAAACCTTTTATCCTAGTTTTAAAGTTAATACTAATGCACACACCACCATAGAGCAGAGTGGAGTAAATCTACACTGACTATGAATTCAAAATCCCATGTCCCGTCCCGATGACAATACTATCCCCGTCAAGAAGTTGCATGAATGGAACACCATGAAACTTGGCTCCAGTGGACTTGATCCAAAACCGGCGTGTGATGCTCGCTGCAGGTGGAAGGCGAGTCGTCCGAGGACACGCGGCTGATGGAGCTGGACGAGTCCCAGAAGAGCGAGCACACGGTGTTTGTCATGCCTCCCGAACCCCCCGCTGAGGACGGACTTGAAACTCCACTCAGATACAGGTCGGTTCCTCTGCCGCTGTTTAGGTTCTATCATATCAGACGCATTATTATATTATCCTAACGCTGGCTGTTGTACCGTAATGCATTCTTTGTAGTACTTCAAACTCCTAAATAATAATGATGATAATAATTGTACACTTAATTTATATATACCGTTTGTGCATGAAATGCGGCTCAAAGTGCTTCACATTTAATAGATGGATAAAAGGATAAAAGGTAAAGAAACAAATTATACCAATTACATGCAAGATTTGCATGCAAAATTTAAAATGCTTAAAAGCATAAATTGAAGGATAGAATGAGGCAAGATAATGGAAATAAATGAAGACCTAAAAAAATATAATAAGAATAATATAGTTGTACCAATATATATAGTTATATTTATATGCAAAGTTCAGGGCATAGTTGAAAAACACTGCATTCCCAGTGTTCTTTTGGGTTTTGGTAGTGGATAGTCAAATAGACTCACTTGTCATAATGTTACATCTCAACTGATTACTCTCCAGTTACAAGAGTTTCCCCCGCCTGCGGGTGGAGCTGTTCGAGCGTCCGAAAAAGTTGAGGCCAGCGCTGAGCAGCAGAGCAGCAGGAGCCAGCCTCTCCAGCAGCCCTGCCCTGCTGGCCAAGAGGACCAAGCAGGTATGCACACACACACACACACACACACATGTACACACACATCCTCCTCCAGTCTAGTTTCTCTTTGCGGTTCCGTTTGTGCTTCAAATGTTCCTTTTGAATTGTCGGGGTCTGGCAGGAGATCAAGCTGGCGTACAAGATGGCCAAGCGCTTCTACTCCAACCCGCTGCTGTGGGCGCGCTGCCTGTTCAGCCACTGCTACAGCCTGTGGTTCATCTGCTTGCCGGCTGGCGTGCGCCTGGCCGCATCCAAGGGCCGCGCCGTGCAGCAGGCCTACAACATCCTGCTGAAGATGAGGACCGCTGAGGTGGAGGTGCTCGACGAGGTGCGACAAATTCAAATATTTTTTTGAGGAATGCCTCGATATACTGTAGATAATTTGACAATATTTTTCATTTGACAAACAATCATTAATAATGTGGATATTATGACCAAACATGGAGAGATGTTGATTAGAACAGTCTCTGAAGTTCAGAAAGCTGCATTACTTCACTGTACTGTATTGCAGCCTTAAAGGCAACAGTTAACTATAGGATAAACCAAAATCGCAATATTTCTATTATATTGATATATCGCTAATTAGCCCTAATCTCGCATATCAAGTGAGTGTACATTATTACCAGTATTGGCTACCGTCATCTCTCATACCTCATCATATTATGGCATTAGTTCTCTTTATTCTGTCTTTAAAAGAAATGTTTTAATTTCATGTTGTTGAATGTGCTTCAGCTCTCACATCCTCTTTTCCGTCTTTCTTTTCAGGTGTGTTACAGAGTGATGATGCAGCTCTGCGGGGTGTGGGGGCTTCCCGTTATGGCCGTGCGCGTCCTGGTGGAGATGAAGAAGGCTGGAGTGCACCCCAATGCGATAACATACGGCTACTACAACAAGGTAAATGAAAACCCAAGTTACACATTTATTTTAGGACGAGTGTGTTGATTTTGTCAAGCCAATGGCAAACGGATTCAGTGGCTTACCAGTTATTCTCCTTTTTGGCATTTTATTGCTGTTTGGATAAAACAATATTTTGGAAGCTCAGTTGTGTTCATTTGGAAGCGCCACCAACTGATTGTATATTAATTCTATGAATGGAAGCATGTTCCCTGATGGCCTTTACAATATATCCTAAACCTCCAGGCAGTCCTGGAGAGCCCGTGGCCGAGCCGCAACCGCAGCGGCCTCTTCATGTGGACCAAGCTGCGCAACGTACTTCGAGGAGTCGCTCAGTTTAAGAAGGCTCTGGAACGCACGCCTTCCACCAAAAGACCCACCATCATCACTACAGGTCAGAACAGGAGGCTTTTTGCTGCTTGTATCCTTTTAAAGAAAAGGAGAAAAATCGGAACGTCGTGTATAAGGATGTGTCTGTACTTAGTTATACCCTCTCTGGTACTCTCCGTCTAGCCGCCTCGCCACGCGGCTCGGGGGTCGGAGACGGTGACCGTTTGAGTCGCTGCAGCGCCGACAGCTCCAGCGAGGTCAACGGAGAGGAGCACACGCTCTTCGCCCGCGGCCTCGTCGTGCCAGATTCAACAGATAACCACTGCACGACAGGTACTGATGTTGCATTCATGTATATACTTTGACAGTTTTTGGGTCACTTGTTTTCCATAGATTTATATGTGACTCTGAAAAAGAAGTTACAACTGAGCACATCTTGGATGTGCAAAGAAATAAAGAAAAATCCTGCGGTGGTCTTTGGACAAAGGGGATCGCAGTCTTAAAATTACTTATATTGATCCAAGGAACTCACAACGGTTATAATGTTAAATGGCCTTTGTTAAAATGTGGACATTGGTGCTTGGAAATATAAATTGATGGGGACAGATGCTTTCCAGCTTCATCAGGATAAAAGCCTTGGTGTATTTTACATTCATGAGATGAATTCATTTGTTTTATAGTAAGGACCGAAGCATACTGTATCTGGGTGCGGTCCATCAAGTCCGTAAATCCTCCATCTTGTCACGCTTCGTCCACAGGAGGGCAGTCTGATCAGGGCTACGGCTCCAAGGACGAACTGCATCAGGACCCGCCGGACTCTTCAAATACGACTCTGCCGCTTTCTGCTGAAGCGAAGGGCAAGACCAAACTGCAGCACAATGGTCAGTGGCTTTTGATGATTTACATGCCAAGGCTTATTTTTGAATGAAATATGTTGAGTTGTTCACATATGTGTTAGTTGTTCACATATGTGTTCCTTGTATTGGAAGTATTGCAGCTGCGTTTAGTGCTGAAGTTTATGGTGTGTGCAACAAACCCTATTTGGGTTCAAATGGAGGATAAAAAACAGGAGGAATAGCAGATGAGGTCCAGGTGACCGAAACATTGCCTCAATAATGTACTGTTGAGAGCAGAGTTTTTGATAATATGAAATTATTTTAGGGATGACTTTTGGCGCTTTCACAAGATATTTCCACACAAAAAATCTCAGAGAAACGATCATTAGTGTGGTTATGTGGGTATTATGACCAAGCAGGTAGATGCATTGATTAGAGAACAGTATGAAGTAGAAAATTGCATTACCTGTAAGGCAGCTTTAAAGCCTATACTATAATATATTGCTATATTACGATAACCAAAGTCAAGACATAATTTCTTCATTTCGTCTCCTTGGTGTCCTTAGGGAAGGATATGGCCGGCTCAGTGAACAGTGCCGTGGCGGTAGTGGAGCCCCCCATCCCCGCCGGCGTGCTCGTGACCGTCCCCAGCATCGTCAAGCTTTCCACTGGGAGCTTCGATGCCGGCAGGGAAACTGGTAAGATGGTGAAGACCACACTCTCAGCTTTAACTGTGCTTTGGTTTAACCTGGCTAGTTATATGGTTATATTGGACTTGCTTGTTTGGTCATATTCACGTGACCGTGTGCTATGTCTTCGTCCCAGGCACAGCTAAGCTGTTCACACTGCGTAGGAAGAGCTCTGACGTGCCTCTCCAGGAGGAAGACCCCTCCTCATCCTCCGCCGACGTGGGCTCCCAGCAGCAGCGACAGAAAGCCTTTGGCGAGCGCAGCTGCAGCTTCAGTGCCGAGAGCCGCGCCGGCATGCTGCTGGAGAAAGGCGTGGACAACATGGCAAGTCGCATGGGCGCCGATGCCCGGATCTTGGCCGCCGCCCTCTGCACCGTCAGCTCCAGGCCCACGCCAAGCGGCGTGTCCAAAGCGCTATTTAAAGACCTGGAGGAGGAGCCCGAAGACGAGCGGGGGCTGGTCCTGGTGAAGACGCCGGAGGAGGAGCCCGAGGACGAGCAGGGCCTGGTCATGGGGAAGACGCCGGATGAGGAGCCTGAGGACGAGCGGGGGCTGGTCCTGGGGAAGACGCCGGGGGAGGACCCTGAGGACGAGCGGGGGCTGCTGCTGGGGAAAGAGGCGGCCGCCGAGGATGCTCCAACAACAGTGGAGGCTGAGGGAAAGGGACTCGAGGAAGAGGGCGGCGGGACGACCGAGAAGCGCACCGAAACGCAAGAGGATGAGGAGTCCGCAGGGAGGGGGGCGACCCTGGAGAGGGAGGACGTGGAGGCGGGCGCCGACCCACTGTCCCTGATGGCGTCCAGTGGCGAGGAGTCGGCCTCTGTCACCAGCCAGGAGCCACCGCGCTCGCTGCCCGCTGTGGTGTCGCGCAACCTGGCCGAGGAGATTGAGATGTACATGAGCCTGCGCAGCCCGCTGGGCACCAAGTCCTCCAGCATGGAGCTGCACCAGAGCCTGGCCGACGCCACCGACGCCCCCCCGGCCAAGCAGCCGCTGGAGCGCAGGTCCAGCCTCCCCGTGCCGCCCATCAAAACGCCGTCCGGCTCGC
>OMKR01109734.1:0-10000 GCA_900302355.1 Cyttopsis rosea | reverse complement strand
GGGAAGACAATCACACAGGTGGGAAACAACAATACCAGGAAGTGAAAGCACTAGGGAGCAGGGCGGGACATCACAGACGCAACAAGCTGTGGAACCCGGAGTTATGTGCCACCCTTGATTGTAAAGACCAACAGATTTGCCTCAAAGAGACTCAATTCTTTCCTTTCCTTTCTCAAGTCTTCATTTGGAGAACTGCTTCTCCCTATACTTGAGTTAATATTCCGTTGGTGAATATCCCTGGACACAGCGCCATATCAAGCATGCAAGACATGTACTGTAATTGAAGGAAATGGATTTGATTTTCAGATTTTACAACCCATAAGCCTGCTCAGCCGTCACGTTCTAATGACCCCCAAACATGTGTGTACTTTGGGTTGTATGGGTACTCGCTGTTGGAAAGGGAAAAGTGTCATTGCTGCCGACCCGCTGCTCCTAATCCGGGTCACAGTGTTCAGCTTGAAGTCAGTTCAACCCCTTTCCATCGGCACAAGTGGAGCAGAAATGTGGAGCTTGCTTCCGGGGAATCTGGACGTTTGCCCAAACATCTAAGTTTCCATTAAAAAAAAAACAAAAAAAACCCAACAACTTCAAACCAGAGCAAAGGATTTCCCAAAACACTGCGTCTGGTTGAGTGCGCCGTTGACCCAGTGCTCCACATAACCTAGATAATCTAAGCCCTCCATCTCCAATCCCCGATTCAGGGCTAGAGGGGGTAATTAGCGCCAGAACATGCTCCAGGTGACGCGGCTCCACGGTGCATTAGCCGCGTCGCTAATTGAAAACATTGACGAGCACTTTGCCGGACAATCAATGGGGTCAAATGGAGGCATTGGAATTGTTTTGCACAGTTGTTGTATTGAAGAGTGAGAGACGAAGAGGTGGTTCTGTACAGCAGCTGTTTGAACAGATGTTTAGTAATTGGGTAATACCATTTATTATGCATAATATATACTGTATGCTGTAAATGTGAAAGAATAGGCTTAGAAACAGATTTTGCAGGGAATCCAGGTGACAAGCATTTGGAACCCAGAGTCATTGTGGATAAACTGCCAATCCTGTTGCTAATTGTCTCATTTTCTAATGTAGGTCATAAATAGCGGGTGGACAAAATAACCGGAATACCACAGGAAAAAGGAGTTTGACTTTGAAGTAATTCAATCACAATTACAATTTCCCGATGGTCATTCATATCAGGTACATTGCCAATTAGCGGTATGTATAATTTAATCATATACATATAAATAATAAATATGACCCCAGAATGGAATCGGCACCTCTGTGACCCAGTCTGAACTGGTTGCCATAATGAAAATGCTTGTATCCATGGTCAACACACAAAGACTCATACCCAGTGTAAGGAGCACAAAGCCTGGACCCATGGACACAAGTGTTATGGTCTGAAGAGCCACCCCTCACTATATTTCCAATATCCGGATGGGTTTACATTTGGAGAAAGTCAAAGGATGATTCAATCCACAGACTGTTCGACATGGGGGGGTGCGTAACGGTATGGCCGGCCATCTTGTTGGAGTCATTGGGTCCAATAATTGCTGTGCATGGTCGTATAATGGCCAAGGACTATGAGTCCATTTTACTAGACCAGGTTCCCCCTAAGGTGATGGCCTCATATGCCCCATGTAGTTCCATTCCATGACCGCCAAGATGGAGTCAACACCTGCCTTGGCCTCTTCAACAACTTGATCGGAACATCACTGGACCTTTATGGGAAGTTCTGGAGCGAGGAGTGTGAAGTAGATCTCCACCTCCTTCTTCTCTCCAAGAACTGGCGGCATTTCTTCTAGAAGAACGGTCCAACATCCCACCAGACCCAGTTCAGGACTGTAGGACAGCATTCCAAGATGGACTGCAGCTGTTGTGAAGGCCTGACTCAGCTCCTTCATAATAACGTATTGCCAACTGTCAACTGCTCGGGAGGTACAGCAGGTCGTCTAGGAATCAGAGGGTTGCTGGTTCAATCCCTTGGTCTCTGGCATTGTTCATTTGTCCTTGACCAAGACACTTCTTTGACCTTACAATTGATGGCTGCTTGTTGGTGTTTCCTCTTTTGAGTCTTCTGGACTCCAAACCTACCGCCTACCTTGACAGCAGTTTGGTTCTGACCTCACCTCTCTTCCTCTGTGTGTCCTCAGCATCATTCTTCGGTGACGGCCACGTGCACATGCACGCCGTGGAGGCGTCTAGTCGCACCACGCTCCACGTGCGCTTCCGGACGTCCAGCCAATCAGGGCTGATCTTTTTGGCGGCCGGAGAGAGAGACTTCCTGCTGCTGGAGATGCTCTCTGGATGCCTGCAGGTAGGAACACAAGCACACACACACACACATACACACATGTAGTTCCATGGACTGGATGGTCATCTACATTCACGTCTTTTCGCTCTCTCTCGCTGTCTTTTCTGTCTCCCTGACTCTCTCTCTATTTACATATTTGACATTCTCTCATCTCTGCAGTAATCCTGCTCTCCTATGCAGAGTTATGTGATGAGTGACATGCAACATGAGCGAACAGGTCGAGCTGCAGAGTTGTTCTTAAACCCATTCTGCAGAACCAGGGCTGCATGGAGCATGGAGCATGTTGACGACATGTTCTTTTATGTGTGATCCTACACCTGTGAGACACCATCAAGATACAAGATATAGATTTGTTGCAGTGGTACTTTGAACCCTATAGATAATCAGTGAAAATCTTTAAAAGAAAAGTACATTCCAGTCAGATTTGCCATTATAATGGCTTGAATGCCCATTGTCCCAGTTAATTTTTATATAATTTATAAAGATAATAAAGCTTGAGACGTTGCCAATTGACAACGTGCAAGACGATGTTTCAGGAAGCAGCTTTGAATCAAAATGAGACGAGATTAGTTTATATTAGAGATGGTACGGTACCACATTTTATTTTCCAATACAATGCTGATGCGGAAATCTTGAGCATCTGCGGAAAACGGTACCAACAGTACTAATCCAAAATATTTTCCCTTTTACAACTAACAAGCTTCAGATGAGCTATTTTAATTGATGCACTTTGCTTATGGTGGCCGTCTAAAAGCACGGGCTCTTCTGAATGGCTAGTTCATTGTTGTTGTCATGGTAACGTTAGGCCACATGTGGCTGCTGTTATTCTCACATGGTCTACTTTAGTTCTATTTACGTTATGTCACAGCAGCCATGTTGCAAAAGTGTTTCTGTGATATTTCAGGATTGGATCATTTTTTTCCCTCCAATATCCGAACTGGCACTTTTTGCTGGTGTCAGCCTGTTACTGATGCTGGGTAGCAGATTGACGCCATCTATCATTTAAACACAGCAATAATTGGATTTCCTGAGCGCCCAATTTTGTTGCAGTAATAAACCTTTCCCAGAATGCACTTCAGAGGCAGTAAAACGTTACATGGAGAAACGCCAGTAAAGCAGAATAGCCGAAACTTTCTTCATCGGGCGCAATAGGTTTTCTATGGACGGGCTCTGTCTACTCTGTTTCCAGGTCAAGGTAGAGAACACAGGGTGGATAATTGTCGCATTGTTAAACAGATTGGACTTGGTGCGAAAAGTCCCTAAATTTGAGTCTGAGCAAAGTCTCTTCAAATACTCTTCAAAGGTCACTATGGTATCAGCAGGCATCGTAAACTCAGTTGCCTCTCTGAAAAGCTCTGAAAATCCCAGGAAAAGTAGACCTCCAGCTCAGTGTGCAGGTATTCAAAGCGTTGAGGTGAACAGAGGCCAGGAACCAGGCTCTCACTGGGTGTCAGATTCCTGAGAGAGGGAAAAAACACAAAACTAAACCCCCATGGCTAAGTTGATCTGAGAACAAGTTCCTTCATGAACCGAGGGAAGGAGGATGTTAACATGTTCTAATGTTGATGTAATGTCTAATGTTTTTGTAGATATAGTCCAAAATCCAGCCTGAAGAGTTGGTTCTTGAGCCTCTTGTAAACGTTCTGGCAGAGAACAGATTAAATGGAAGTGGAAATCTAACCAACTGATCTTGCTGCTCTCCCCAATCCACCCATCCTCTACTCCTCCTCCTCCTCTTCCATCTAGGTTCGTCTGGACCTGGGTTCTGGTGAGCGTTCCCTTCGCTCGGAGAAGGGTCTCCACCTCAGCGATCTGGCCTGGCACTGGGTGGAGCTGACCCACCACCTCCACAACGTCACCCTCACCGTGGACCAAAGGTCCCACACCGCCCTCCGCATGCCGGGGCCGGACCTGGAGCTCAGCGTCTGTGACGGGCTCTTCGTCGGTGGGTCGGCGGGGCTGCGGCGGCCGTACCTGCTGCCTTCGGCCGGGCACAACGCCACGGGGTTCAGGGGGTGCGTGGATGAGGTGGTGTTCAATGAGCACAACCTGCTGTCCAGCTTGCGTCCGTACTCCAGGTACAAGAGCGTCCATGAGGTCTCTCTGGGATGTAGCCCCCAGTTTTCTGCCACAGAAGAAGAGTCCATCAGCTTCTTCAGCTCCAAGGCCTTCCTCTCACTGCCATCGTGGGAGGTTCCGCAGGAGGGGGTGTTCGAGTGCGAGCTGCGCCCCCCTGCCGTCGCGGTAGATGGTCTGGTCCTGTATACGTCCGCCCTCAAGGGAGGGTTTGTCGGCATGGAGATCAGAGATGGCCACCTGGTGGTAACGTTGGGTAATGAAGACAGGAAGAGGATGGAGCTGCACTCCCTCACGGACCTCCACGGAAACCTCACCTGGTACCCGGTCCGGCTGCACCTCCTGCCCCACGGCGTGCAGCTCAAGGTGGGGAGCGAGTTGGTCAGCACTGGTCTAGAGGATACGGAGCTCCAGGCCATCCAGCCCAAAGGCCCGCTCTACCTGGGAGGTCTGGACCAGCGATCCCGGGGCGAGGCCAGCCGGGCCGGGCTCCTGTCCTCTGGTTCCAGGGTCGTCCAGTCGGCGGGAGACAGGGGCTCATTTAAAGGCTGCCTCAGGGAGATCCGAGTGAACAGCCAGAGAACGGGACTGCCTCACAGTGTCGTCACTAAGGACGTCTCCGTGGGGTGTATGCTAGCTCAGGTAGCTCCTGAGGCATGGACCGCCGCCAGCCAAACCAATCTCCCACATTGGGATTCCACCACTGACACGCAGAGCGTCAGCCGAAACACCCAGGATAAGAGGAGAAACGGCAGCTTCCTGGTGCTGAAGGAGCTGGAGGTCGCTGAAGGCGGACAGGCTCCACTGGAACCAAAACACATCAAGGTTAAATCTGTTATCCACTGGTGACCTGTTGATTATTACTACTCAGTCATATGTTCGACCAATATTTGCTATTTCTTAAGTTTTAAGCATATGAAAAAATCTATTTGAAAAATATATGTTGTACATATATAAAATATAATGATTGCTTTGTCTTGTTACATGATTATTTCTGGTTTATGGAACTGTGCTATGGTTTTTCAATGACATTGATACCATATAAAAACATTATTAATTAAATATCATTATTTGCTGCTATACTAGCTGACACAAAAACAAATAGGATGGTATAATGTGGTATGCAATACGTATGAACGTATGAACAAATGTCTTTTTTGGATTCGTTTTGTTCAGTTTAGTTCTTTTATTGTGTTTAGGATATTGGCGTGAACAGCTTAAGGTGGCTGTTATTGTACGACACACTAAATTGAGAATGTAATTTTACTTTTGTCCACTATCTTTGTGGAAAAACCTGAAAGAAAATGACCCCATTCTGATTCCGATTCCAATCGCACTGCAGGTCAACCTGGACTTCCAGAAGCTGGACATCCGTCCGTCCCAGCTGATATTCCGCGTGGAAGAGCAGCCGGTCCACGGTCAGCTTCGGCTGGACCTGCCGGCCAGCCAACAGGGAAGCAGGAGGGATGAGGAAGAGGAGAGCAGCGTGGGGACCGCAGGGTTCGATGAGGACGACGGGCGGATGTTCAGCATGCTGGACCTGTGGCAGGGGAGGGTCATGTACGTGCACAGCGGTTCTGAGGACCGCCAGGACTTCTTCATGTTCTCCGTGTTCTCCAGCATCAAGAAGGAGCTGCCGATGTCTCCGAAGGGGAACCGTCTGTACCGCTTTGTGATCAGTGTCAGCCCTGTTAACGACCCGCCCGAACTCAGCCTGCCGGAGGGGAACGTCCTTGTTCTGCTGGAGAATTCCAAACGCCAGGTAAAGAATCAAGAATCACTTTTTCTGCCAGGGTGGCGTAGTCTGCCTCCCGGGCCACAGCTCAGGTTCTAAGGCCACTGCCTTGCTACATGGCAGGACTTTTACTTCCCAAACCTGGAATTATTCACCACCACTGTATATTTCAGCTGCTATTCAATATATTTACATGGAAATTATGCTGTTTAAAAATCTCCATAGCTGACCACAGATCTGCTGAAGGTGTCAGACCCGGACAACGGTCCTGAAGAGCTGATCTTCAGCTGCCTGGGAGCCCTGAACACAGAGGCTGGACATCTGGAGCATCAGGACTATCCTGGCAGGTACGGCAGAGCAGAGTAAAGTAGAGGTAGAGGTAGAATAGAGTACAGTAGAGGTAGAAGTAGAGGTACAGATAGGATAAAGATTGAGAAGAGTATAGGCAGAGTAGAGGTAGAGTAGAGTCGAGCTAGAAGTAGAAGTAGAGTGAGTAGGGCAGAGTTGAGGAGAATAATGTACATCTGAGTTGAGTCGTGTAGTGAAGTAGAGTAGATTGGAGTAGAGTGGAATAAAGTTAATCAGTGGTTCCCAACCTGTGGTGCCAGACCCCCACAGGGGGTCACCAGAGATCGCACAAGGGTCATGAGGCCTTGGGATGATTTCAGGCGTATGTTTCCTAATTATCCGAATATTACTTCAAAACTCCACAAGTTTTGAACAAAATCCATGACTAGCAAAAACGCCTTCATCAATACCGTGCATGTGAAGAACAGACTGTTCTTAGACGGTTTGTTCTCGGGAATAACGGACTTGGTTGGATTTCCTGCCATTGGAATGTCTGTAGAGATGAATGCTGGGATACAGTATCTGGGTCAATCCAGTTATCCAAGTCACCAACTGATACGTCATGGTATATTTTGGGCAGAGCGAGAATACATCCTGGCATTTTACAGCCTAATGGGAACTTTAGCTTTGGAAAAGAAGTTTGGTTGTGGAAGATGATATTAAGCAATTTGCGGAAAATTTTCTAAAAGTAGAACCTCTGGTGCCTAAGGGGCATGACAAGGTGAATAGAAGTGTGGAAGGTAAATAGATGCACCTTTGATTTCAGATCAATCAGTTTGTTCTCCCTATCGGACCTGGAGGAGGGGAAGATCAGCTTTGTCCACACGGGGGTCCCCACCTCCAGGGTGGCAATGAGGGTCAGCGATGGACAGAGGGTAGGTCTGGAGGTGGAACCAACCATGTCCAACCTGTCTGTTGTGGCCTACGCTTGGTCACAGAGATTCAAAGAATTAGAATGATTTATTTTGGTTTGGTTCTAAAGTGAAGTTCTTCTCTTCTCCATTCTTCTCTAACCATGTGACTTCTCTCCTCTCTCTAGCTGAGCAACACAGTAGTCATAAGGATAACGGCGGTGTCCTTAGAACACAAACTCGCCAATAACACCGGCCTGGAAGTCGACCAATGCGAGGCTTCCATCATCACCACCAATCACCTGGCGGTAGAAGTCAATGTGGCCAATCATGTTGTAGAAATCCGCTACGACGTCACCGAAGCTCCAAAGTTCGGCGAGCTCCAGCGACTACACTCCAGCGGAGAGTGGAAAACCACAAGTTATTTCTCTCAGAAACTTCTGGAGAAAGAACGTGTCCGGTACCTCAACACCTTCTACGGTCTCCAGACACAGAACAACGTCACGGATCACTTCAGGTGTAAAGTCAGCATGGGCTCCACGGACATGGCGGAAGACGTGGTCTTCCCAATCACGGTGCGGTGGATTCACTTCAAGGTCACACGGAGCAAGATGGAGGTCGCCGGTGTCCGCAGGGCCGTCCTTAGCTCCGAGGACCTGCATGCAATCTCCAAGGGCGTCAAGCTTCAGGAGGATGGCGTCTTCTTCAGGCTCCTGACACTGCCAAAAAAGGGACACCTACACTTTGACCACAAAGTCCTGAAAAGAAATTCCACTTTTAGCCAGAAAAACATCACGGACAGCTTGGTTAAATACGAGCTCAACAGGCCGCCCGGGGATTTGAGAGACTCCTTCAGCTTCCAGGTGTTTTCCAAACACGCCAACTCCACCATTTTCGACTTCAGGATCCAGGTCAAGGCTGAGTCGACCGCGATCTTCTTCGTGAACAAGGGGTTGTCCACCCAGGAGGGAGGGAGTAAGATCATCACCAAGGAGATGCTCTTCACCCACACAGCCAATAACAAGGCGGTCCAGTACACTGTCACCAGAAGCCCCAGGCACGGACACATCAGGATGATCAACCTGTCCAACTCGACCGCAGTCAACGACAACATCACCACCTTCACGAACGAGGACATCGCAGATGGGCGCGTCATGTACGTCCACGACAACAGTGAGACCAAACAGGACTCGTTTGCGTTCCGCGGCGTCCTCTACAAGCCGCACAAACACGGCGGCAAAAAGGAGGAGAAGACCTCCGCCGAACACACCTTCAACATCTCCGTCCAGCTGGTCAACGACCAGAGACCGGTCAGGGTGGTCGACAAAGTCTTCCACGTGGCGCGCGACGGTCAGCGGCTGCTGACGGTTGATGACTTGCGCTACCGTGACGACGACTCGGACTTCGAGGACAGCTGGCTGGTGTACACCCGCCGGGGGATTCCCATGGGGGAGCTGGTGCTGGCCAGCGACACCGCTCACAAGGTGTACGAGTTTACTCAGCAGGACCTGGAGCAGGTTAGCATGGATTCTGTTCTGTTCTGAGTATAGACCAGTTGTTCCCAAAGTGTGGGGTCCGCCACCTAGAGGGCTGCAGAGGTATTGCAGGGGGAGATGCAGGAGATTTACTCAGGGTAGATTATGTAGAGTGGAACTAAAATGAATTCCTGAATTTTTCATTCAATTAAATCTTACATTATGCACTTATTTTGCGTTATATGGTTTTATTTTTGTAATTACTAAATTGGCAATATAATGGCAAAGATTTTGATTAAAACTAATATTTAAATTTAGTGACATAACGCCGGATGAAAACACGGACGCTCGTGTTCTTCATAATGTTATTGTTATTTAAATGGAGTTCACTACGACTTGCTTATGAATTATGAATGGGAAGCATTTTTACATATTCTCTCTCTCCCTCTTCTCTCCTCCACTAGAAAAAGGTTTTGTTCATCCACAGAGGAGTAAGTTTTGGTCGTTTCGTTCTCTTCGTGTCCGATGGGAAGCACTACGTTTCAACACTGCTGGAGGTGAGGATAACCCTGGTTTCTAACGTTATCTTTTATGAAATCACTTCAGGTGACGTACAGCAATATGAAGAATCCTTTTTAATCGAACTCCAGATGATCACGAGCTGGTGATTATTTTTGTATCCATGACTTAAACTGAGGCCAGTTAACGAATTGGAATGTAACTCCGCTTTTGTAGCTGATGTTTGTTTTGACATGGGAGGGAGGGAATGGAAGAGGTGCCATTCTTCATATTACAAGTCAGTGTCGCATCAAAATGATTCTGAAGCTGTTATTTTAAGATAAAAAGTTACATAACGTTGCTTTAAACATCTTATTACATATTTATATATCATCATTTGTTGTAAATAATTTAAATAGTAGGCCGATTTTAGATATATTAATTGGTAGTAAATTCTTATTTTTTATTTTATGCTGTGGATCCTGAACCTCTTTCCCCCGTCATGCAACCCGTCCGCCCCAGGTGATGGCCCAGGACCCTTACCTCCAGGTCCAGAACAACACGGGGCTCCTGGTCCAGCGTGGCGGGGTCACGGCCCTGACCTCGGCCAACCTCAGCGTCCTGACCAACCTGGACGTGCGGCAGTCCCAGGAGGTCACCTACGAGGTCTACCTGCATCCCAGGCGGGGCGTCCTCTTCCTGGACC
>OMKR01109693.1:0-10661 GCA_900302355.1 Cyttopsis rosea | reverse complement strand
ACCGCTCCGCCCTGACGTGGTGAGGGCAAAAAGGTCAGGTTAGGCATCCGAGCGGCAAAATGCTGAACGCCGACATTTCTGGTTTCAAAACCCGTTGTCAGCGGCGAGACGCTAATACGGGAACACCTTGTCCACGACGACATGGTCTGATGTATCTCTCACTAGAACTATCTCAGTTTGACTCCCTTTGGGTTTTAATCACCTCGCCTCTCCCTCGCTCCCTCGCGCCCCTCGTGAGTAACTTTATCTCTGACATACCGAGATAGGAGTTCACCTCAAACTGGGCTAAAATAAATCGAAGCGCCCTCTGTATAAACACAATCCGGCAACGTGAACAGCTGCTGTGCACGGTGTCACGAGACATACACATCGGGAATTATGTAATTGACAGTGAAACGATTCTGCGAGTGTGTGGGACATATGGGCATATGAGCATATATCTGACTAAAAAAGAGGAGGTCCGCCCTACAAATTGAGGTCAAGGGCACCCATATGGTCACCCAACCATATGTTCAACGGTTTTTCAGCTAATCCCCTGGGTGTTTTTTTTTCCCACTTTAAAATTGGGATTCGCCGGCGCTCGTTCCTGGTATCAGCTCGATTTTGGATTGCCGCTGGATGCTTCTGCTGTTACATGTCACGTTGAGAACCTGTTCGCTTTGGAGCGATCCTAGCGGCACGGTGGCACGGTGGTTAACACTGTTGCCTCACAGCAAGAAGGTCCTGGGTTCGATTCCCGCCTGGGGCACTGTTGGCACCGTGCTCCGGTGGGTTAGCTCCCAATCAGGGGCCTTTCTGTGTGGAGTTTGCACGTTCTCCCCGTGTTCGCATGGGTCTCCTCCAACATAAGGACCCCAACTAAAAACGTGCAGAACACTTCCTGTCCTGTCCCTGACCACGGCATGTACCCACCACCTGGAATTGGTCCCCGGGCGCCGACGAAGTGAGGGCTGCCCACTGCTCCTGGCTGCCCCTGGAGGAAGGATGGCCAGGATGGGATAAAAGCAGAGACTATATCTCATCGTTCGCCACTGCATGTGTGTGTGTGTCACCCTCTGCATGTGTGTGGTTAATTGTGTGATCAATAAATCATTCTTCTTCTTCTTCTTATGATCTGACTGCAGTTTGTCATCATAACTTGAGTGGGAAAATGCTCACCTTCGATGTCGTCTGGCACTTTGGAGAAGTGTTCTATTCATGGATGAATCCTGGTTCTCACTGTACCGGGCAGATGGCAGACAGCATGTATGGTGTCGTGTGGGTGAGCGGTTTGCTGATGTCAATGTTGTGGTGTCATGGTGGCGGAGGGGTTATGGGCAGGCATAAGCTATGGACAACAAACACGGGTGCATTTTATTGATGGCAATTTGAATGCACAGAGATACCGCAACGAGATCCTGAGGCCCATTGTTGTGCCATTCATCCACCGCCATCACCTCTTGTTGCAGCATGATAATGCACGGCCCCATATTGCATCTGTACACAGTTCCTGGAAGCTGAAAACACCCCAGTTCTTGCATGGCCTGCATACTGGATCGGCGTGTACGACAGCGTGTTCCAATTCCTGCCAATATCCAGCAACTTCACACAGCCATTGAAGAGTAGTGGACCAACATTCCACAGGCCACAATCAACAACCTGATCAACTCTATGCGAAGGCGATGTGTCGCACTGCATGAGGCAAATGGTGCTCACCTCAGATACTGACTGGTTTTCTGTCCCCCCCCCCAAAAAAATGCATCTGTAGCCCCAGTCATGTGAAATCCATAGTTCAGTGCCTAATAAAATGTATTTTCTTCAAGATAAAACTGCACATTTTAGAGTGGCCTTTGATTGTCCCCTTCATAAGGAACACCTGTGCACTGATCATGCAGTATAATCAGCGTCTTGACATGCCACACCTGTCCAGTAGATGGATTATCAAGTAATCAAATTAAACATACTTTAACAAAATAAATGTTTTTTTTGGGGCCAAATTTGAAAGACATAAGCTCTTTGTGAGCCTAGAAAAAATCCTGGATTATTTACTTCAACTCATGCAAATTTGGAGTAAAAACACAAGTGTTGCGTTTATATTTTTGTTCAGTGTACATTAACTACTCTCTTTGCACTGTATATATACTCTCTCAACACCCTCCGTCCTCCAGCCGACTGTATGCTTCAGGAAACTCCACCGACCGTCCAACCTTCAAGCCTCAAATAAAACGATCATAACAGCGGTGAAGTTCCATGGGAACCCGGAAAACTGTAACTCCTGTCGGAAGGAAGTGATGCTGCGTTTCACGGGAACTCGGAAAACTATAATTTGTGTCTGTAGTCCCAAGGTCGATTATCTTGACTCTTTTCCACCGCATGATACCGGCTCAACTCCGGCAGGAGAACGAATTGCTGCGACTAAACTGGACCCTGTGCATTGCTGCCTGCAGCTTTATTTATTATTATTATTATTATAATTATTATTCATGCATTGGTTGGTCCCTGTGCTGGATTTCAGTTCAAGCTGCTTCTTTAGAGGATTTTTTTCTTTCAGAAGAAATATTTGGGTAAAATCCTACCTGTTGGCCTAGTGTCTGACACACTTTGCGTGTAGTACTCATGGTGCAGAGTAAAGAATGTGAACTCTGTGTGTGTGTGTGTGTGTGTGTGTGTGTGTGCGCTCGTGTGTGTTGTCATGTGTGAGTGACAGCTTGGCAGCGCAGGTGAATATCCGACCTAATCTGGGTGCAGGTGGGTGATCAACATACAGAGAAGAATCGCTTTGTCATTGCACGTGCTTCTTGTTAAACAACTCACTCCTCTATTCCCCACCAGTCATTTGGGTTTTTTCTTTTGTAGGTTGATATAGAAGTGAAGGTGCAGCCAAGGCATGGTGATTAGGCGTGGAGTTTTGTTGACCCGCAGGAATGATCATGGTATTGATAACATTTCAAAAAGACTCCTAATCAAAGGGTTTCCTGTTGGGAGTTGTAATCTTTCCTGAAACAGGGCTTTGTTGTAGCTCATAGTGTCATTTGCTTGACCAGGAATTATTTGGCAGCTAAAAGCGAACAGAGCTGGTTTTTGAGCAGTCCGGGGCCAGGGATCGTATGGGGGGCTCCAGGTGGCGTGGCCTCAAGCTCTGATGTGCTGCTCCCCTTTTTAATCCCAGATGACACAGTAAACCCCTCTCCCCCATATAAGACTCTATAAGACTGGGGACGAGACGATTTGTTGAAGGAGATATCAGGTGTCAGACCTTGGGAATAAGGAGCTAGCTGCACTAGTTTGTGTTACGGTTGAATTGACAGATTATAAAAAGAAATAATAATAATAATAATAATAATAATAAACTTTTGTAGCACAATTCATACAGGGGATGTGCTTCACAGAGAGTACAAAAAATATATACTAATACTGACTTTGTAACATGCTCGGTTATTACACAGCTCTGTGGAATACTTGATTCTGATTGGTCAATAGCGGCAATCAGCGGTGAGTTATTTCAAAATAATGTCCATGGTGTTAATAATGATCGGCGACATCTTGTGATGCTTCACAGAAACTACAATGGAAGACTTGAAGAGATGAATGTGGATATCCAATTTCACATGTATAATAATAAATAGGTTAGTCATGTGTACAGCACTGGGGTTCTTTTTATGGTGATTAGTTTGCTACTTTGTTGCAGTGTTGGCTACGTTGTTGTGGATTATTTTATTAGTGGAAGCTCTTAAACTAGGCACACTAGTTATAAAATAATTTCAAATCAATATTCTGTGTGCTATGTCAATGTATTGTTTTATTTAGTAAGTAGCCATTGTAATAAGCAGCATAATGTGCAGCCAGCTGGTCATCATCGCAAAATAACGGTTTTAACTTTATTGTAAGTAAATTGTTAGTTTTGGTATCGCTGGATAGAAGGCTAGAAGAACACGTTGGGGAGCATAATATGAATAACACATTGTTTTCTGTGTGCACAAGGAGTCCGGGAATACCTGGGCTGTCAGGGCTCTGGAGAGAACAATAGTCTCCCAGTGTTCCCGTCCAGAAATAGGCTAAAGCTCACTGATGGAGAACATATTTCCCAATAGCAGGTGTTTGAGTCAGTCAGTGCCTGCTCCTCACCATGACTGTAAATGAAAGGACCGGCCTGTCCAGGTGCGGGAGCTCCTCTCCGGCCCTCTCAGGTTTCTCCTTCAAGGAGGGGCTTTTTGTGGAAGAATGAGCACAAGTAATATCGGCGTCCCAAAAACAGACTTTGGCAATAGCGGAGTCAACCGCGTATACCATGTTGCCGAGCCAACCTCGATCGGTTCTTCGATACTCTGCCCGTCTTTTGAGAAAATATGATTCTTCAATGAATATCCGGTGGTTACATTGTCATAAATTATTAACATAAACAAATAAGACAAAAATATCCATTAACATCTATTTGATGCATATGCAAATCCCTTCTTATGGAATAACAATTACCGTCTTAAGAGCATAAGAATCCATAATGACCCTATTTCATATCTTAAATTCACTTTAAAAATCAAAATGGCTTTAATCCAAAAAGGACTAAAAACTTCATTTTTAATCTAAGAGATGTGCAGCAGTAACTACCAGACCCAAATGCATTGCATTGGATAATTAGCTCTCAGATGTGTCATATATATTTGCCTGAGAAATTAAGCCAATTTTGAGGAAATGGTGGCCTGAGGTTGGGGGAATACGGAGTGGCTTGTAAAGATGAGTGATATCTGGCACGGCATGAAGAGAAGGAGGTGTGCTGCCCGGTGCTTAGCTCAAATGAAAGCTCTGATTAGTGGAGCAAAGATCAAAATGACAGAGCGGTGGAGGCTTCAGCTGGCCCTTTGTTATTGATAAGTCTGTCATCCCCGCTGATATTGGAGCAGTAATGGCAGCCGATGATTAGGCCACTCCTGAGCTATTAACTACATTTCTTATCCTTTTACTGGGGCCCAGGAGAGTCCGCCGGCAATACAAAGGCGTCCTTTATGTGGCAGAGTTCTTAAACGCCGTCCACCTGACCTAAAAGGCACAACTGTTACGTCTTTCTGTCCGGCCAAAGAAGTCCAGGGACGAGATACATGTCAGAGGTCGCGGTGTGCGGCTGTGTTGAAATGAAGGGGTTCTGAGTGAGTAGGCTGCTGACAGGGGGCCACATCGAAATTACAGAAAATTGGCTGTTTTGTCAACATTTCATCAGCAGATTTACAGAAAGCTGACCCAGACCCCTTTTTCTACCCCCTTCTTTCACGGGGCTAAGGGGATTGAGTGGGTTAGAGTTGACTGACAAACAAATCTCTTCTTTATTTCTTTCTCGCTTTCTCTTTCCCCTCTCAAGAGGTGATATTCAATATGATCTCTTTTTAATGATCCTAAGTGGCTAAAATTGCATAGACACAAAACATATTGTGGGGATTTTCACCACAGGGAAAATCGCTGCTTCCAAAGAGGCCGCTGGATACAAGTATTATACGCATTTAAAATGTGCAGATATTACAGTGTATTGACAAACAACAAAACAGATGTTTATTCATCATTCATTCACAATTTAGCTGTATTTATCCATATCCATATAATATTTAGTTATACTAATTAAAAAATTTAAAGCCACCAATATTCCACTATTATTACATATTACTGATTGAAGGTAAGACAGAAGGTAGTGGACTAGATAGCCTCATTTCTATCTCCAGCTCTTCAGTAGTCTTCTCTCCGACCTCAGCTCGGTCCTCTCGTTGCCTTCGGTATTCCCCGACAAAAGGCCAACAAGAATCCAAGGCTTGTTGATTTAGCCCCCAGTGGCCAGGGGCAAAGCATCTTTCATTAAAGTCTAAAACCTCAGGAATGAGATACTGGCCTCTCGATAAGATCTGGTAATGCAGTAACATGGAATTATGGAAGAAGAAAATTGCCATTTTGTAAATAAGCACCTGTGATCTCCCGTGAAAGCCCCCCCTGGTTTCCCGGGTTGGGTCTGTCCCAGGAGAGGCAAGAGGGTCCCTGGAACCCAATCTATCCCGCAGAGGGGAGATTTGCAGACTCAGGGCCTGGGGCAGCACTGGTGTTGTGAGAGGTCAACGCGGAGAGAGAACCAGACAATGATCCTATGTGCCTGCTCGAGAAGATCATCTACCATAAATACAGTGCGTTATTGAGACGCTCCTGCAACCGCACTTTTATCAGTGCCCCTGAAATTGTGGGCGAATTCATGAACCCTCGTAAGACTGCTTGAGTTCTTGATTCCTCCTTTGCTCCGAGGAAGTTTTGCTGCCCTCGTCTCGATCGTAAGATATGTCTCTTTTTGCTTAAACTCTAGAGAGAATGTCACAAGCAATAGAGTTATGTAGCACTCTGACATGCTCAAATAAGTCACAGTCACAGTCAGAATCCTCAAAAGAGGCTACATCGCACGCAGGTGTGTTGCTCGCAGCAAAAGCCCTGAAGACATTTTTTTAAAGGTTTCTCACCTTCACTGCTTTTGGGGAAATTCTTTTTACTCCACAGAAACTATTATGAGAAGAGCTATGTACATGCTAGCCAGTTTCCAATTGCTGATAGTTAGAATCTATGCGAAAGAAGGGAAAGCTTGCTGGTCATCCATTGTTTCAAAGATGATCTCTATGCACTCTTGATTTAGCCTGATATCAGACAGAATTGTCAACTCCGTCTCCATCTTCAGTCTGACATTGCCTCCACTCTAACCCTTTTCCGTGTGGGAGGGGGATTGGATTTCCCCTAACCAATCACTAGAGACCAACATGTCTGCCTGAATCTGATGTCATTTTAAGTCAACATTGATGCGTAGCCATGCCAACATACCTGTTTTGCCAGCGGAGCTGAGCGAAGTACAAACAAAAAAGTAAGAAATTTGTATTTTTTTTATTGATTTAGAACAGCTACATATTGTTGTTATTGCTCCTCCAACGGTGTTAGTCCCGCCCGTGGTGCTGATTGGCTAATCGTTAGTCACCCGTGGTGGTCATTGGCTAATCTTTAGTCCCGCCCACCCATGGCACTGATTGGCTAATCGTTAGTCCTTCTGCGGCACTCATTGGACCGAACGTTTTTTCAACCGGAGAAATCGCTGTTCCATGTAGCAATACCAGACCAGTCCACTCGGTGGTGTGGGCAGGTTCAAAGGTCTGGACCCAGGCAACTGTTGTTTCTCTTGGTCCTTGCACAAAAACAACCAGTGCTGTTAGCTGACTGGCTAATCCACTGATAGACTATGTTGAAAATGCAGGCCTAAAACCGATTAAGGCTCGGTTGAAGAGAAAAGTCTTATTGTGCTTGAACTGATGTGTTTTTGTCTCCTCTGGATAGTTTCTTCATCACCTCTTTAAATTTTAAAGCATTTGGCACACAGCCTGTGGCAGGTTCTCTTGAGGAAGCAGCGAAGCAATGAGGGTCAACGGCGCCATAAATCTTCCACCGTCCACTTCGGAAACCGACACGGACACTTGAGATATGCATATTTAATAGAACGCTCATGTTGGTGTGACTGGAATGCTTAAACGCATCGTCTCTTGGAGGAGCGTAGAGGACGGGAGGACATCACTCGTCTGGAACATTCTCAACACCGGAGGAATCTTTTCTTTTTACCTACGATGCAAAAACTGGAAACGTGCGGAGATCCTCCCACAGGTCTCGCCCGTCGGGTTACGTCGAGCCTGAGGTTACGAAAGTGGTTGGCAGCCATGTTTTCGCACCTCATTCCAGAGCGATGCAATAAGTGACATAACTGTGGCCTTAACCTCGGCATGAGCCCTACACTCACAGACAAGCCTTCTCCCTTCAACCTGTGTCCTCCCTCTCCGAGATCAGACCTCTAGATTACAATGTACAGATGTCCCGCACGCCCCCGTGGGTGAAGCTTAATTGAACACATATTATCAGACTTTTCAAAATGGTGCGTTCCGGGGGCCAAAACACAGCAGGTGTTCGGTCCTGTGTAAACAAAAGAAAAGGGCCTACCGTAAATGTCCAAACAGACTGTCAGATCCGTTTGGACATTCAAAGCAGGCTCACTACTACACTCATTGTACGATGACACATTATTGTATATAATGTATTTTTCTCTTTTTTCTTTTAATCTTTAATAGGGCTCCTTTGTTAATAATGGGAGAGTTAATAATGTTAATAATAAAAACCGGATGTTTCATAGTGCCAAGGGTTCCACATGCAGGCCATAGCAGTCGAGCAAAGCCTTTAACAGTTGCATGTTGTTATGCTGACATGGCACGTACAGCTTAGATTTTCCTATATATTTACCTCATTGTTCCTTTAAAGATTTTATCAATGTGCTCATATTTCCATGTTGTCTAAATAAAGCTTGAACCTCTGTTTTCTGGCGTTGTCTCATTCATAGGCCTTATTAGTGAATGTCAGTCACTCTATTCTCCGTGTTGAACACATCCACAGTTACATTCGTAGCTGTCAAGAGTGTCTAACGTGTACAATACCACAAGCTTGGCATACTTACTCAGCGAATATATTTTAAAGAGGTCTACAGTAAAAGAGAAAACAAAACCATAAAGATCCTTTTCTCTTGCAAATATAAAGTTGTTCTTTAAAAAAAAAGGGAAAACGTCTCTTGTGTACATTGTAAATAGTTTTCCAGCAACACGTAGGGCTAGGAGTTCAAGACAATATTTTGAAGCCAGGAGACTGACAGTAATTCAATTAGACAGGAATCCTCACCCGATCTGTGGGTCAAAGTTATCCATGTTAATCAGCGAGGACCGGAGACATGTAAGCTGCCGGTTTCCTGCCGGGGCCAGTCCGTCTGCGTCTGTGCCCGCCATCCATGCGTCGCATTTAATGAACACGCTTATGTCGACAGAGTCAACATCGCGCTTAATAACAGAACGACTTTTTTTTTTTTTTAAATGACTCGTCCATGTTTTGAAGTGAATTCTGAATAGAATTGATTGACTGATATCTAATCCTTTACTTACATTGAAACAATATTCAAAATATTAAAGTGGGTGAAAATACCAAAGAGTTTCATGTTGCAAATTGACCTATTTTACATTTAAGAAAAACGCATTTAACCTCAACTCGAACCGCTTCTTCTTTGTTAGAAGTCGGTACCGGTGAACAGGGCTCATAAATCATGTCGCCTGAAATCATATCAGCGTTCAGTTCGTTTTCACAGCCCCACGGTGCGTAATATCGTTTTGTTGTTTCATCCCAACTCCTGTTTCATTTAAGAGTGTGTGAGTGTCGCTGGCAGGGGGCAATAAAACAACTTTCAAATTAGATTAAATATTAAAACGTGTGAGATGTAAAATTGTTAATTTTCTTTGTGTATTACGCAATTTCTGCTTATTTTCCAATAAGTCCAATAATGTGACAAACGTCGAGTTGAAATACTCTTTTACCGGTTTTACTGTCTAAAGCTAGCGGACTTTTTTAACAAGCCTCCTTGATATTACTGGGCACTTCCTGCCTTTTGGCCCGTATTGTCTTCGGAAAAAGCAGAATCAACAGGGTGACGCTGACAGTATACAAATGGGAATTCAGACACTACTTGAAACTCTGTCCAATTTGGTACCGGAGTGAGCCCTGACCTTCAGAGTACCAATTTAGAGCGGGTGTCTGGTGTTTGAATGCTTTGCACCCAGGGACATGTCTACAAAAAAGTAATTACTTCACGCCGGGAAGCTGTCAGTTTGGCTGGAAGCAAGTGCTGTATTGTCTGTGAGTCAAAAAAAAACAACAAAAGAAAAACACAAATAAAACAAAACAGAAAATATATGAAGTATGAAGCGCGTTTCAGTCGGCGCTGGCTAATGCGGATTTTAAAATCGCATAACAAATATCAACGCAAGTCGACTGAGAAATGTTTCGACGATCTCAATCCCACGCAAGAGCTGATGCACGTTTTACGATATATCTAATTTAATGGAGAGATATGTACTTCCACAAAAAAAAAATAACACACACACACACAGCGGTATCTGGTTTATAGGGACTGAACCATTAGTAAAACAACATTAGTAAGTATGATGTAGATTTAAAAGTATACTCAGTACTAAGCATACTAAGCACTATAAATTAAAAAATACATTTTAAAAGATCATTTTAGCCTTTTTATGTGGACACTACATTATGAGGACAAGATTGAGGAGATTAGGAATATAATGAATAGAATAGAATTGATGCTGGTGATCTATACAGCTGTATTAAACCATATATGCACAAACACACACACACACACACTCCTTTTAAGGATACTGCGATGCTGCGGAAGGAGGCTGGCAGCGGGCGGAGAAGAGCCGGAGCTGTCATCCGGACTTTCAGATGAAGTGGAGGATTAGGACGGAGGCGAAAGCCCGCTGAGGACCCTGGTGACAGCAGATGAAGGGAGATAGCGCAAACTCTCCCGGAATTCAGGAACATTCGTAGGTGAAAAGGGCACACTGTGTGTGTGTGTGTGTAGGGGGGGTTAGACTAATTTAAATACTTTCAAGTGAAAAAAGACAGCCATTTGACAGTGTTGTGATTGACAGGCAGGTGTGATCTGAAGTACATATTTTGTCACTGTCTACTACGAGACTTTAGAACTTTACGACATATATTTATGTATGCGTGTGTGTGTGTGTGTGCGTGCGTGCGTGAGTATGCGTGTGTGTGTGTGTGTGTGTGTATGTGTTACGGCACTTTAG
>OMKR01109689.1:0-12803 GCA_900302355.1 Cyttopsis rosea | reverse complement strand
CCTCTCCCGACTGGCAGCAGCAGCACCCAGGATGTCCAGCGGAGGACTGGGGGAGAAGCAGCCGCAGCAACCACCACCAGTGACCGCGTGCAGCTAGCTGCTCCTCCAAGCAGCCACTGCTGGAACAGTCAGCAGCCCGCCGCAACAGCCAAACCCGGCTACACTTCCACCACCCACGCTCAGAGAGGGAGGAGGAGGTGTTGGGGGTATGTGGTGTGGGAGCAGTGTGATTTAAGCAGCCAATGGGTCTTGGGTCTAGTTAATTTGGATCAGGATTGGCTGCGCACCTGTTGCTCATCAGAGGAGTTGATGAGCAACAAGTTAAAATCACCCGTCCCCACACATAGGGGGGAGCCCTTGTCATGACAATACATATTCCATCTGCTCCCGGCGTGCAACATCTTGCCATCTCTGCAAATATAGTTGTTTGTTTGCAACATCATCGCCTGTGTCCCTGTGTCGGAGACACTTGGGTGGCGTGTGGCAGGCGGAACTGCCTCACCTACATACAATCATTGCAAGAGAGAAAACAATTCCCCATTCAACCTACATTGTAAGAATTGAGGTTAAGAAATTTCATTGATTTTCGGCGTCGGTGACATTATTAAAATCTGCATATATATATATATATTTTTTGTAGGCTACTGGTGACTTGAAAAGATGTAGCCTGTATACAATATCATACTTGACATATTCATTTAATGTGGTGTGTTCCCTAAGTGCCCACTAGATGGCAGTATTGGAGCACAAATAGCAACCTTAACCCTCCTGTTGTGCTTGTTTCATGTTCCTGGTCCAAAATGACTGCCCCATTATAGCTAATTATAAATTCATAATAATACACACAAACACATTAAAGAACAACAATAACAATATTACTAACAGTTCACTGTGTGTGTGTTCTCATGCACATGTTAGACAATACATGGTGGTTGTTGCATGTGCCTTGCAAATATATGCACTGCATTTATGGCACATAGTGCTTGTTTTGACATCTCAGTGCACCTCTTCCTTTTGTCTCTTCTGTCTCTGGCAGCCATTCTTCTGGCCCTTGTATATCTCTCACCAATCCAGCAGAGTATGGTGTTCAAGGAAGGTGCCTTTAAATGAGGGGTGCCACCATGGCTTTCCCCAACTCTTCTACGAATAGTCTCCACTTGAAGAATTTGATGTCACGCCCCATTGCATGATGGGATGGGGGCCCCATCTTAAGAGGTACGCCCGCTATTACCTGTGCATTTTAGCCAAACAAAACAAAAGGTAAGCACCGGCACAGATAACGGAGCACGTACCTCTTAAGATAGCGCCCCCATCCCAACATGCAATGTGGTGTGACGTACCTTCACATTCCCTATTGATCACAAATTCAATGAGCATTTTACCAAACGACAACGTCTTATTTTTATGGTCTAACAACCTCAGCAGGGCCCTCTTCCTCATCACTGGATTGTTCCACATTGGTTGTCTCTTGGTCTGGATCATATTCTATGTTGTCTTCAACTTCTGCCAACAGGTGTGGTTCCCGTGGGGGAAAGATTCTATTGGGGAATTGGGGCATTTTGCTGGCGTTAGGGTTAGGGTCCACTTGTCCCCTTAGAACAACTTTGTATTGATTTGCAGTGACCATTCCCTCTGAGTGATCACCTTTATCCTATGATGAATCATTTCTATCCTGATGGGAGCGGCCTCTTCCAGGATGACCACGCCCCCGTCCATATGATCCGGAACGAGGGGTCACTGAATGGTTTGATGAGTATGAAAATGATGTAAATCATATGCTGTGGCCTTGGCAGTCACCAGATCTCAACCCAATTCAACACCTATGGGAGATTTTGACGTGTTAGGCGGTGCACTCCAAGACCATCATCAAAACACCAAATGACACCATTGTTCTTTTGGGAGAATGGTGTTCCATCCCTCCAGTAGAGTTCCAGAGACTTGTAGAATCAATGCCAAGGCGCATTGGAGCTGTTCTGGTGGCATGTGGTGGCCCAACACCTCACTAAGACAATCTATGTTGGTTTTTCCTTTTAATTTGTCACCTGTCTGCATATATAATAGGGGTGGGGAGTAAGCTATTTGGTGTGATAATCACAATGTTATATATAATATTTATACATTGCAACATGTGTGCACAGCTCGTGTATCCCTCCCAGCAGCCCGTATAGTTCATTCATTCATTCCTTAAAATCCTGTGCGTAATTCTGAACAGATTTGTCATTGGAATGTCTCTGCAATCCACAAAGTCTGACTGTTAATTCCTTGTGTCAATTATGTTTTTATCACCAGTCAAAGGTTATGATTTGAAATGTAAGTGTCGGGTTTTCGCTGCCTACAGCACCACACTTGCTCTGAGTCCTTCGCAGTGGCGTCGTTAGGGGTGGGCTTCAGCCCTGAATGTTTTAGCCCCGATCTAAAACTTTTTTTTTTTTTACAAAAATAAGAATACAAAAATAAAATAGCCCCGGATCCATTCATCTGTCTGCGAAGGGGTGCCCGCGCCAGCGTGCGATCTGTGCTCCACTGTGCGTCCATGTTTGATTTTAGACGTAGGCTATTTTACGGGCTCGGGCCGGTTTAAGTAAAGTCTATGTGTGGGAAACAATGAATGTAAACATAAGCCGTTTTCACACCGCAGGAACTTTTTCATAGTTCTAAGAACCTTTGGAGGAACCCTCCCATTTTAATGTGTCCGCACTGCAGGAACTAGGAACGATTGTAGTTCTTAGAACTCCATTTAGACTGACTTTTTTAGCTCCTACTCCAGGGCAGGTACTTTCCAGCGCAAGAGGACCCATGAGTGATGAAAGTGCACGGTGATTGGTCCAGATGTATGTATACAGATGTATCTGGTTTCAAATGAAACCAGATACATCTGCCGCAGCGGCAGGAATGCCGTGTGGTGGCATTGCCACAGGTGACTATACAGGTGCAGCTCAAAAAATTTGTGAAAAAGTTTATAGTCTAAACAAGGCTATAAACATAAAAATAAATCGGAATATATAAATGAGTAAATATAGTTCAACAATTTTAAAATGATGTCAAGCTCCACCGACGGACCGACCGGAGGCGGGCCGGTGGTGTGCCGGGGCTCGGCCTCAGTGCCAGGCGAGGTGGGATCGGATTGGACTACCTTAGATGTGTAGCCCGAACTTGTTCAACGATGCTGGGAGTCATCTATGCACTGAACATGGCTTATCCCAAAGAGCTGAGATGCTACTATGAATTCCTTCAGAAAGTGCAAATGGATGGTGAAAAGCTTTCCCCCAAAGTCCTTGGATTCAAGAACAAAATCGGGGCTGGACTGTAGGATTTCTTCAGCTGCTCTTGAACCCTATTAAGCTGCATTTTTATTCTTTTCTGGTACATTCGTTTTCTTTTCTTTTTTTATGTTATGAACGGTACTGGTACATTGTTGTTTTTTATGTTAAAAGTGGTACTGTTACCAATTTTTCTTTGCTCAGAAAAGGGTTACCACTGAGTTACATTACTGGCCCTCTTTTAATTAGTACAAGTTGCACTTGAAGTGGCAAAATAAAGTAAGAGTTGAAAATATTTGCTTTATTTGTCTGAATATTACATTTATTGAAAGTTAAGATACTAATACTAGCTAAAAATACGTAATTAGATTTAACTAAATTTTAGCATCTAGAAATGAAACCATTAAGTTGATCTGAATGTACATAATTCATCTCAGTAAACTGAGATTTGAGATTTGAATAAGATAAGTATAAGTAATTCCAACTAAACCCATTTTAGTTGGAATCTCTTAGAACATTACTCAAAATAATTCATCTGAAATTACTGAATACACTCAACTTAAACAAATATATTTCGATTTTGATAAATTTCATGCAACCACTTATTATAAAATTAAGTAAATTCAACACATTTCTTTTGAGTGCACTTTAAAGTTTTCTGACGCCTGTGTTTAAGTTCCTGTTCAGAAACGTGAAACCTGTTCTACACACAGTTGACTGACGAGCTCCCATCCACTGCCTGTGTCCTGTACTTAATTTCCAGAAAAAGCTACAAGCCCTGTTACGATACGATGCCATAACACTGTTGGAGGTTGTCTACTAACACTCAGAAGTGGAATTATTCTGTGGAAGTGGTGTGGAGTTTTCTTTTAATCCTATTCTGAAATTGGAATAATGTACATACACTGTATGGCTATATGACCAGTACATTACACCTGGAGAGAATTAGGTATGTTCTGAGGGATAAGATTGGGGAATTTAAAAAGATTTTATATCTTGAGAGAGATTGTGACCGATCTTAATAATCGATTCCCCTTCCACAACTCGTAGGGAGGGTTAGGGGTGAGAAGAGAGATGTGTTTGAGGTTGCAGATCGTTTCTTTTTTTCTTCTTTTCATTATTATATTTTCTTGTTTTCCATACACATCTTAGTTTTCTTTGTTTATATTTACAATAACAGGCAGACATTTCATTTGAGTATTGTATGTTGTTTTATATGCAGTTTAAAACAGAAGCAGTGAAACTGTCAGTGTGTAAAATATGATTCTTCTTCTCAATAAAAAACAATTAAAAAAATGTTCCAATGTTATTCAAGTATTAGAATCACATTGTTTAATTCCTAATTTGTCTTTGTAAATCAATCAAGAATTTACAAACTTCACAAATAGTAATAATAGTTTCTATGATTAAACTGAATGCGTTCAGTGTCTGACATTTGGTTGAAAGCCAAACCTATTTGAGGCTGTAAGCAGTGAAGGATTGAGCCGATGTTTCTCTGAAGAGAAAACACAAAGCAGAGCAGGAGCAACAAGACAAGAGTTGTAAACTAATCCCCTGGTGACAGCACCTCAGCTGACCCCTCTGTGACACTCATATGTCTAGTGTCCATGTCACAATCATATCAACACACAACAGCTTGTATCTTCTGGGGAAGGATGACGTTGTAAAATAACTTCAATCTTAGGATGGAACTAATATTCAACAGCACAAAGAACACAAGGCAGGGTTTAATTCAGTTTGGATGAAATGATGTTTCTTCAGCTGCGATGACCTGGTACAACTCTGGGACAGTGGTACCGTCTGTCTCCTGTGTCACTACGCTGATGTACTTTGAGTTGACACTTTGCACTTCACACGGGGAGAACAGAGCGACGACGCTCGCTGGAGTGTGTGGGGAAAAAACTAAACAAAAAGAAAACTGCCGATCGTCTCAGTCTCACGTTTTCGTTTTGTACTTGAGGGGCCGCAACGCAAGAATAAAGACAAAACTATCATTGCCTTGGTCTGTTCAGTCTTTTTGAAGCCAGGTGGTTGGAATGCTGCATAACATGCAATTCCATTTAGAAAAATGAAGAACTGATGTCATCCCGTCCTGTAATCCAATTGTAACATTCCACCGTGCTCCGGTGGGTTATCTCCCGATCAGGGGCCTTTCTGTGGAGTTTGCACGTTCTCCCCGTGTTCGCATTGGGTCTCCTCCAACATAAGGACCCCGACTAAAAATGTGCAGAACACTTCCTGTCCTGTCCCTGACCACGACATGGGTACATCTGGAACTGGTCCCCGGGCGCCGACGAAAAAAGGGCTGCCCACTGCTCCTGGCTGCCCCTGGAGGAAGGACGACCAGGATGGGATAAACGCAGAGACCAAATCTCATCGTTCACCACTGCATGTGTGTGTCACCCTCCGCATGCGTGTGGTAAAATGTGTGAATAATAAACAATTGTTGAATTCTCTAATGTGAAAAGACTCAGTGCAGCGCCCGGGCAGAGACTTGGTCGCTCTCACCTGGTACCAGTAGTTCAGACACCAACATTCTGCGTAGTGGTGCAGTCTCTCTCATTTGTGACTAAGATGATGTCTATTGAGACTTTTAGAACAAAAGCTCTTCCCACACTGTTCACAGTCATATGGTCTCATTCCAGTGTGAAATGGCTGATGTGTTTTGAGATCATTGAGGAGACTACATCTTTTCCCACACTGTTCACAAGGGTAAGGTTTCTATCGTGTGTCGACGCCGATGTTTCTTGAGATTACCACTGTCATTAAAGCTCTTCCCACACTGTTCACAGCGGTAAGGTTTCTCTCCTGTGTGCGTACGCTGATGTTGTTTGAGAGATCCTAATTTACAGAATCTCTTCCCACACTGTTCACAGGGGTAAGGTTTCTCTCCTGTGTGTGTACGCTGATGAATCTTGAGATTGTTTGACTGACTGTATCGCTTCCCACACTGTACACAGTGGTAAGGTTTCACTCCTGTGTGTGTAAGTTGATGTTGTTTCAGCGTTCCTAATCGACTGAATTTTTCCCCACACTGCTCACAGGGGTAAGGTTTCTCTCCTGTGTGAATACGCTGATGTACTTTCACTTCAGCCCTTCTCGTGAAGCTCTTTCCACACAGTTCACAGGGGTAAGGTTTCTGTCCTGTGTGCATATGCTGATGATTCTTGAGATGGTTTGATTTACCGAATCTCTTCCCACACTGTTCACAGGGGTAAGGTTTCTCTCCTGTATGTGTACGCTGATGTTGTTTGAGATATCCTGATTGACTGAATCTCTTACCACACTGATCACAGGGGTAAGGTTTCTCTCGTGTGTGAATACACTGATGTACTTTTACTTCAGTCCTTATTGTAAAGCTCTTCGCACACTGTTCACAGTCGTATAGTTTCTTTCCTCTGTGAGTAGGATGATGTTTTCTGTGATAACCTAAGAGAGGGAAAGAAAGACAAGAGTGGATTATAAAACAATTCAGAGATGGCACTAAGCATTTAGGATGTTGAGTAAAGGCTGATCACTGCATCGTTGCATTATCGCTGCATTATGGCACTATCCCACTTATTTGAAATGATTTCATAACTAGTATACCTAGTTTCATAACTAGTATACCTAGCGCAGCGGTGTGCTCAGAAAAGTTTCTGCTGTTTAGCTTCCGCTAAGAAAAATAGTCCACAACAATGTAGTTAACACCCCAACTACATAGTGAACTATTTGACCAACAAAGAATATAACCCAACCTATTTACAGTTAATAATGTGAAATTGGACGATATCTAACATTTACTTGAAGAGATATACAATATTGGAGACAGGGAAGGAAATATTTTTGAACACCGCTATTCCACTCTTGTACTCAGAATACTGCGAGGAGATAGAAAGGACAATGTAAGACGTGGATTTCTTTTTACCACAACAATTGAGTTATGGTCCCAGAATACTGGGATTATTGAGGATGACAAAAAGGTGCAGTTGTATGGAAGTCTTTAATGAATATTTGTAACCTACACAAGCCAACCCAAAATGTGTACCATGAACTACAAATATGTCACTATCCACAAACTTGTATTTTTTATTTTTGTTGTGTAGTCATATCCACAGAAATACATAGCGATTTGCAAACATAACTTCGTCTGTAAATACATATTTAAATTGTACATAGTTTCACCACAACAAATACATTTAAAGTCATCTTTACATATTTGTAGATGTATTTGTACATGTGAAACGGGTTTTGCACATTTGCAGATTGCTTCCTGTCAGTTTGTGGGTCACGTGACATTTGTGACTTCGCTATTTATTTGTAGAATTTTGTCCAATTCATAGCGCACAGATCTGTAGAAAAGAATCTGCAAATGTGTGTGCAGTTACTAGCTACACCAGCAGGTGGTGACATTCCCTCACATGATCTGACGGAACTAAAGTCTGTACTGGCGAGTTTTCAGACCGCTAAGAACAGTTGCAGGAACGATCGCTGTTTTGAGGGACTTTAGCTCCTACTTCAGGGCAGGTACTCTCCAGCACAAGAGGATTGAACCTTCAGTAACGTAAGTGCACGGTGATTGGTCGAACACATGACCCAATGCAGCACCGGCAACTGCCATATTTAAAAACCCATGTAAAGCGTTCCCAGTAACACAATAAGTCAAAAATAAGACGTTTCATTTAAAGTAAACATGTCTTAAATTTACACACAGTTTATTTCCAAAATATTAACACCTACGTAAAAAATAAATAAATACATTTTAAAAAAACAGCGCCCCTCTGACCCGACTTCGCCACTTCCTGGGGCCACGAACTACTCGCTGCGTGCCACCTTTCCCGTCCACCCCCCGGCGCAACCCTCGCATCGCTCTGGGGAGGGAACGGCCCACGTACACTCGGCGCCAATAAAAAAAATAACCAATATATTTATACCAATTTATTTTATTTTCCAACATTTACAAAAATCCCTGTGCGGTGTCCCGATCTGGGTTTCCATTATCTGGTAATTACCGGTTTTTGACAGGGAAAATCTGTTGAAGTCCGACATTCTAAAGCTGACTAATCACGTTTGTCGATATAGAAATAAGCCCCGCCCCCTCCCTCGTGGGCAACTCGCACTTGTAAACACAGTAACACATGGAGTGGAGACAGAGTGCCGCAGCGTCCAACACTCAAGAGGAGAAGCAGAAAGATGAAGCATCGTTGACAACAGGGCCACTACATACATCCATAGTTTGGCATTTTTGGATATTTAAGTTCCAACCTAAAGCAGATGGTAAATATCCATTGTATAAAATATGTCGATGAGATGTCCCGACACCACAAACTTTATTATTTGTTTAGATTTAGGCTGACTTGCCATATTTCTTTTGTTTTTCATTTTATCAAAATTTTATTTAAAATGTTAATTAATCTCTTAAACTGCAGGCCCATTTCTTGGTTCCGAGTGAGGTGGAGGGGTTGGAGTTTGGGGGGGTGGTGTGGGTCAGCAGTTGGTGCCACATACAAGTGCCTTACACTTTCAGAAAGCTGAGACCCTAAGGAATCATTTGAGATACAGCTTGACACTGTATGTCCATCTTTTCTATCAATTAAAAGGTAATAAACATTATATTTGTAATAATAAAAGTATTAATATTTAGAGTGTAAAGGGGCTTCATGCCTAATGATGCCATTCCAGTTATGTGGGATTAGTTGCTGCACCAAGTTGTGGGTTGATACCATTAATTACACAGCTTTGGTAAAGCTTTCTAGCCATTTTTGACCACCTGAGAATGGGGAAAAGGGTCAGAAATCCCCCCAAAAGACACCTGAAGACACCTGAAGACCCCATGACCTTGAAAAACACTTTAGAAAACTTAATGCTGTGATGCAGCATCAATAACTTCTTAGAATTAGAGATTTGTGTGAATTTGACAATTTTGACGATTGAAAGACTTTCTGAAAACGGCTCAGAAAAACCCACTTATCTTCAATGTAGAGGTCACAATAGGTCATCTTATACAGCAAGGTCAAGTAAAAAAAATTATGTCATCAGATTGAAATGGTTACTATGAGGCCATAATTCATCTCACATGAATGCAATTGGGCTCTTTGGATTCACAAGTCTCAGCTTTCTAGCAACATCCAATTTATACAATTCCATGACTGTTTAGGTTCCACAGTGTGCAGAAGTAGGGAAAAGAAAAACTGAACATTTTTTCATCTGCATGGAGTACTGGCGCACTCTCGTGCCTTTGCGATGCAAGCAGAAGCATCCACGTGGCGCATCCCGGGCACTGCTGACAACAGAAACTGTACCATAGTGACTAACTAAAGTAGCCAATTCTGCACCTACCGACCATCAACGACAGTCAAGTTTTTTCTAGCCAAGATGCCGGCACTAGTAGTGACCTCGATCAATGTTGTACACTAGAAGGAAGGCCGATGTGCTAGCGGATAGCTGCAACAGAAGCGACATCGTCTGTATGCAGGAGACACCTTGGTCCGTGACCATGTTTGTGAAGCCCCTGCTTGACGTCAGGGACATCCACACTAACAGCTCAGATACCACCATAGAGACTGTTACTCTCTGCCTGCCAGAGATCTCCATTACCTCGCTGTATAAACCACCAGTCAGCCCCTTTGTATGGCCTGACCTACCACCTAAATGCTGGAAGAAGTATGCTGTGGTGATCGGGCATTTTAATTCCCATCACACGATGTGGGGCTATGATTCCACCTACAGCGACGGTGAACTAGTTGAAAGCTGGGTGGAACACATGCATGCAGCTGGAGTTGATTCACGACGCTAAACTCCCCAAGTCCTTCATCAACTGCCGCTGGAGAAGAGGCTATAATGCTAACCTGTGTTTCGTCAGCCAGAGACTACCACGCCTGAGTGAGAAAGCGGTGCTGAACCCACTCCCAAGTCACAACATCGACCAATCTCAGCCATGGTCAAGCCCACCATAACAAAGTCGGAAGTCCCCTTCCGACGCCGCTTAGACCTGACGAAGGCCAGGTGGGGAGTGGATGGAAAAAGCATTATCAGACATTGAACCCACACCTGACAACTACACCACGTTTGTTCAGGCTGTAAAGAAGACTGCTCGCGCTCACATTCCTCGAGGATGTCGAAAGGAATACATGGCTGGCCTCACAGAGGAATCATCACAGTTGCTGGAGTGCTATGAAACAGAGTTTGGAAAGGACCCGTTTTCAGACACCACCTGCGAACTTGGTAGGATCTTGTAGAGAACATCAACATGATTCAGAACAGCAATAAAGCCTGGTCCAGTAATCAGCTAAATGGTGATAAGACCACACCACCTGCTATATCCGACATAACACCAAACCAGGTTGGGAGGTTGAAGCATGAAGCTGGGCAAAGCTGCGGGTCCCAACGACATACTGACCGAAATGATTACTCATCTAGGCCCAGTTGCCAAACAATGGCTTATGAACATGTACAACACATGCCACAAGACCCAGCGCATGCCAACTATCTGGAGGAAAGCTATCATCTTTGCTCTACTAAAACCCAGAAAAGACCCCAATCTCCCAAAAAGCTACTGGCCCATCTCCCTACTATGTATCACCTACAAGCTGTTCGAGAGACTACTCCTTAGCCGACTATCCCATCAGATAGACGCTAAAATAAGCTGGATTTAGACCCGGAAAATCATGCTCAGGCCAACTGCTAAACCTCCCCCAATACATCGAAGACGGCTATCAGAAGAAGTTAATACTAGATGTTGCCTTTATAGATCTGTCAGCAGCTTACGACACCATCCAACACAAGCTGCTTATCAAAAAACTTTTCGATATGACAGCAGATGCCAAACTATGTAACGTGATAAGATGTCTTCTGAGCAACCGGATGTTCTACGTCACACTCAGCAATTAGAAAAGCAGATGGTTCCACCAGAACAACGGCCTGCCGCAGGGCAGCGTCTTGGCACCTCTCCTCTTCAATGTCTACACCAACGACCGGCCCCTACCAGAAGGATGCAGCAGGTTTATCTACGCAGATGACCTAGCCATGGCAACGCAGCAGCATAACTTCCCAGAAATTGAGTCAACTTTGAAACGAGGCCTCTCAGATATGTCAGCATACTATCTGGAGAACCACCTGCGCCCATACCCTGGGAAAACTCAAATCTGTAGCTTCCATCCTGACAACAGGAAGGCTAAACGGGAGCTTGACGTAACCTGGGACGGCATAAAGCTTGAAAACCACCAGCACCCAGTCTATTTGGGAGTAACCTTAGACCGTACCCTCAGTTACAAGGAACACATCCAGAGGACGAGAGCCAAGGTCTCCACCAGGAACAGCCTTCTGCACCAACTAACCAATTCAAAGTGGGGGGCTTACCCAAGCACGCTGCGTACATCAGCACTAGCCTTGTGCTTCTCCACCGCCGAATATGCCTGCCCAGCATGGTATAAATCAAGCCATGCATGCAAACTGGACCCTATCCTCAATGAGACCTGCAGGATAGTGACTGGGTGCATCAAAACAACCCCTGTCCACTGCCTTTATGCCGTCTCTGGCATCGCTCCCCCTGACATGCACAGAGCAGTTATTCCCAAAGCCGAGCGCACAAAGCAGGCCAACGACAACCGGCACTCACTCCATCAGCACTCTGCCCCCCAGAAACGGCTCAGCTCCAGGAGTAGTTTCTTGGACACTACTGAAGACCACACCAACTGACACCAGGATTAATGAATGGCACAATCAGTGGAACAGCCTTGGCAGCCAGTCAACCTGATGGATAGAGAGGCACCACCCCAGCCTTGGGCTGTTTGGAAAACACTGAAGTGTCTGCAGGTTGGCGAAGGACGCTGCAAAGCATCCATGAAGAAATGGAAAATAAACAACTTCCGATGCATGTGTGTGCGGTGAACCCCAAACCATGGAACACATCATGTAGCTACGTACCGAATGCTGGTGCACTCACCTGCGCCAACCACTGGAAAGACGTGATATAGAAGATGGCCGGACACAAGTGTTTGCCCCCTTCCTGATTTCTTATTTTTTTGCATGTTTGTTACACTTAAATGTTTCAGATCAAACAAGTTTAAATATTAGTCAAAGACAACACAAGTAAACACAAAATGCAGTTTTTAAATGAAGGTTTTTATTATTAAAGGAGAAAAAAAATCCAAACCTACATGGCCCTGTGTGAAAAAGTGATTGCCCCCTAAACCTAATAACTGGTTGGGCCACCCTTAGCAGCAACAACTGCAACCAAGCGTTTGCGATAACTTGCAATGAGTCTTTTACAGCTGTGGAGGAATTTTGGCCCACTCATCTTTGCAGAATTGTTGTAATTCAGCCACATTGGAGGGTTTTCCAGCATGAACCGCCTTTTTAAGGTCATGCCACAGCATCTCAATAGGATTCAGGTCAGGACTTTGACTAGGCCACTCCAAAGTCTCAATTTTGTTTTTCTTCAGCCATTCAGAGGTGGACTTGCTGGTGTGTTTTGGATCATTGTCCTGCTGCAGAACCCAAGTTCGCTTCAGCTTGAGGTCACGAACAGATGGCCGGACATTCTCCTTCAGGATTTTTTGGTAG
>OMKR01109680.1:0-10987 GCA_900302355.1 Cyttopsis rosea | reverse complement strand
GTCTTTTTTCTCATCAGTGGTTTTCGTCTTGGAACTCTGCCATGCAGGCCATTTTTGCCCAGTCTCTTTCTTATGGTGGAGTCATGAACACTGACCTTAACTGAGGCAAGTGAGGCCTGCAGTTCTTTGGATGTTGTTGTGGAGTCTTTTGTGATCTCTTGGATGAGTCGTCACTGCGCTCTTGGTGTAATTTTGGTCGGCCGGCCACTCCTGGGAAGGTTCACCACTGTTCCATGTTTTCGCCATTTGTGGATAATGGCTCTCACTGTGGTTCGCTGGAGTCCCAAAGCTTTAGAAATGGCTTTATAACCTTTTCCAGACTGATAGATCTCAATTACTTTCTTTCTCATTTGTTCCTGAATTTCTTTGGATCTCGGCATGATGTCTAGCTTTTGAGGATCTTTTGGTCTACTTCACTTTGTCAGGCAGGTCCTATTTAAGTGATTTCTTGATTGAGAACAGGTGTGGCAGTAATCAGGCCTGGGTGTGGCTAGAGAAATTTAACTCAGGTGTGATAAACCACAGTTATGTTTTAACAGGGGGGGCAAACACTTTTTCACACAGGGCCATGTAGGTTTGGATTTTTTTTCTCCCTTAATAATAAAAACCTTCATTTAAAAACTGCATTTTGTGTTTACTTGTGTTGTCTTTGACTAATATTAAAAATTGTTTGATGATCTGAAACATTTAAGTGTGACAAACATGCAAAAAAATAAGAAACCAGGAAGAAACACTTTTTCACACCACTGTATATAAGAATTTTAGTCATGCATGTAGCTATAAAAACGCAGCTAACTATTTATATTTTATTGCAAACTTAAATGAATGTTAAATTCCCTCCAAAACATACACTCATTCATTCATTTCCAAGATGGACAGTGAAAGGAGAAATGCACTTGCTGTATCTCTTGTGTACCTTTGTTTAAGGCTAGGATCCTTAAATTAACTCTGTATGTGCAGTTGGTTAACTTTACACATGCTATATATAAAGCATCATATTAATCTCCAAGCAGGTTTGACAATAGATTATTTCGCATTATGGATATATTTATGGATATTGTTAAGCGGCTTTGAGAGAGAGCACATCTATAGAGATCTGTTTTCTGATAGTGATCAATGATCTGTTAACTGAGTGATCAATGGCTGATCACCTGGTTTGCACTGGCAATAGAAGCCCTTCTTTTATAATGTATTATTCATATTAAATTATATTATTATACAAGCAATAACCTGGAGCTGCAACTTTATCACTGTCCAAATCTTCTATCTGCTTCCTCGCTACAAGCACCAAACAATCCTCCATGCAATTAATAAATCGGAAAAACAACTTTTATATCAATCCACAATTTTTATGCCATTTAAGTGCGATATTCCAGAGAAAATGGCATCTACTCTGGCAGCCGCAGCAGACATGCACAGTAGAGTCGGCTCCTTGCTTTCTCTGTAAGGTAGCTTACTAGCATCTGGCTGTAATTCCGGCGCGGAGGTCGGCAAAAGGTTAAAATATTTTTTTCTTTGATGGCAAATGCTGTGTACTGTTGCCGTTGCTGGTGTTCGCTGCGGCCTGCCGTCATGCTCTCATCCACTAACATGACTTCCGGTTTGCAGTCTCCCGTCTACCGTAATCCATGTGAGTTCAGCATCTCCCGCTGATCTCCCATAATATTTTCCCGAAAATCACCCGTATATTTAACCATATCAATGATAAAATGAAAATGTAATAATATAATATAATGTCATATAATATTGAATATAAAATAGAGAAATAAAAGCACCAATATCTCAAATAAAATATTAGCTTAAAGGCAACAAAAAAAATCTGGATATGATTTCCAATGAAAGTACGTTTGAGAAGAGGATTTTAAATCAGGCACAGACCCAGCTTTATTTCCCCAGGCAGAGGCAGGTCCTTCCTGGGATCCTGAAAGCAGAGACTCCGTCACCCGCAGTTGGAAGCCTGGACTCTGCAACAGGAAGGATGGAATAGATGTGAAGTGCTCATTCTCAGTCATGTGTTCTATATTTGGCAGAATATAAATAAAATAAAGGCAAATTAAATAAAAAGAGATTTATCTGGAGGCTGCAGAATACGGGCGTGTGAGAGGGTTTAGAGGAGGAGGATCACGCTGCTCTGCTATCTCACAGAACTAAAAATAGTTATATAGCGCAGAGTGCATCTTCAGCATGAATAAAACAACACCTCATTTTACATCTCTGATACATCCATCCATCCATCCACCAACCCACCCATCCATTACATTTACATTTATTAATTTAGCAGACACTTTTGTCCAAAGCGACTTACTTATGAGAGGCTAGAAACAATCAAAGCATACATCGACCATTGGAGCAACCTCGAACTTAAGTGCATGACCTCCTGTTTCTAAATTCAACCAGATACAATTGCAAGACGCTGTAAGGAATCAGAATAAAATTGTCATTAGTATTATTTATTTGTTTGTTTGTTTGTTTATTTATTTATTAATTAAAATTGTAAGCGTAATATGATAAGTACTCATATGTTACATATTAGTGCATGATGTCAATACAACAACTTAAAGACAGTCAACCTCAAGAGAAACAAGAATAGTTAGTCATAGCTAAGATAGGATCAGGTGTTCAGGTGTTCCTGCAAGAGCAGGGTCTTCAGGTGTTTCTTGAAGGTTGTGAGTGTCTCTGCAGAGCGTAGTGAGCTGGGGAGCTCGTTCCACCATTGGGGCACCACGCACCACGCGAGTCTGGATTGAGAAGCACCACCAGCTGCCGTTCATTTGCAGACCTCAGAGAGTGGGTTGGGCCATATGGCCTGATGCATGATGCAATGTGTATAGGTGCAGATCCTGTGACTGCCCTGAAGGCCAACATCAAGAATTTGAACTTGATGTTGAACTGCAGAGAGCAAGTGGAGAGAGATGAAGAGAGGTGTGACATGTGCAAGCTTGGCTGGTTTAAAATCAGGTGTGCTGCTGCATTCTGAATCATCTGCAGAGGTTTAACAGTGTGCACTGGTAGACCAGTCAGTAGGGCATTGCAGTAGTTTAGTTGTGAGATGACAAGCGCCTGGACAAGGATCTGTGCCGAGTGCTCTGACAGATACTGTCTGATCTTCCTGATGTTGTACAGAGTGAATCTGCAGGAATGGGAGACAGAGGAAATTTGATCAGATAAACATAGCTGGTCGTCAATCACTACCCCAAGATTTATAGCAGACTTGGATAGTATTAATGACGAGCCGAGCTGAACATTTATGTGGTGTTGAATGGTTGGACTTATGGGGATGATGAGGAGTTCTGTCTTGGAGAGATTCAGTTGGAGGTGGCATTCCTTCATCCAGACAGAGACTTTGAGGCATGCCGAGATTCTCGCCGAGACAGTAGTATCACATTTGAAGAGAGAGGTCTGTAATTCTCTACTTGGGATGGGTTTAGTGATTGTTTCTTGAGCAGTGGAGTTACTCAAGCCTGCTTAAATGTGTCTGGGAATTTTCTCATCAGTGATGTGTTGATGATGTGTGTGAGTGAGGGTATAAGGGTGGGAGAAATGGCCTGCAGAAGGTGAGAGGGGATAGGATCAAGGGGAAAGGTACTATAGTAGAGTGGTTGGAGAGGAGGCTGCTGATAGCCACCACCTTCTCTTCAAAGAAGGTGGCAAAGTCATCAGCAGTCAGGGTAGAGGGAGGTGGAGCGGGTGGGGGGTTGAGGAGAGTTTTGAAAGTGGAAAACAGTTTGCGTGAATCAGTAGTGTTGTTAATCTTGTCCTGATAGCAAGTTGTTTTTGCGTTAGTAATACTAGATGAGAAAGAGGATAAAGAGGATTGATACTTCTGTAACGCAGTCTCCAGACTTGTGCCACAGACGACTCAGCCAACTTCAGCCAACCTGAGCTTTGTCTGATGATCTCGGAGAGTCCCAGAAAGACAGGGGTTGGAGGGTGCTTCTCGCGCTGGTCTGGAGGAGAGGGGACAGAGGTTATCAAGACATGAGGTTAGTGTGGAGCAGAGCGTGTCTGTGGCATTATTAACATAAAGTGAAAAAAGGTGTTCAGGTGGGGGGAGGGAAGAAGAGGAGAGGAGAATTGAATGGGGGAGAGTGAGCGTAGGTTTAGACGGAAAGAGACAGAAGGAGGGGAACCGTAGGCAGAGAGAGTGAGAACTGAATAAAAAAGTGATCAGAAGTGTGTAATGGGGTGACAGTGGGTTGTCAGTGATACAGTTACATGTTAAGATGAGGTCCAGTTGGTTGCTTTGTGTGTCACTGGGGTGTGGATGAGGTTCAGGTCGAACAAGGACAGCAGTGTGAGGAAGTCAGCAGCTTATTTGTCCAGGTGGATGTTGAGGTCACCCAGGATCACTAGCAGAGAGCCGTCCTCTGGGATGGATGAGAGCAGCATGTCCAGTTCCTCCACAAAGCCCCCCAGTTGACCTGGTGAATGATAGATAATGACAATGTACATTTTAACAGGATCAGAATTAGTGATTGCATGATATTCAAACAACGTATCATTGCAGACGGAGGGGAGTGGAGTGGATTTCCACTTCTGAGAGATTAGCAAACCTGTCCCTCCTCCTCGGCTAGTCGAGAGAGGGGTGTGGGAGAAGGAGAAGTGGGTCAAGAGGGCAGCAGGGGTTGCTGTGTTCTCTGTGCGAATCCAGGTTTCTCTGAGTGCCAGAACTTGGAGTGAGGAGTGGGTGGCGAAGGCAGGAATGAAGTCAGCCTTGTTGATCGCAGACTGGCAGTTCCGCAGTCCCATGGAGAAGGAGGTGGCAGCAAATGCTTTCTGAAGCGGACACAGCTAGGCAGAGTTGCAAGTTCTCCTGGGAAAGAAATGACTGTGTCTTCACTCGGTGGACTCACGCAGGTAGACTCGTGGGTTTGAGTCTTTACACAAGCAAGTCTTTACGTGATTATCGCTTCACTAGATCATTTTATTTATGATCGCCAAGCACTCTTTAATATCCGAGTTGCGACTAAAGTACGCAAGTGGCAGGTGAAGTACGGCCTGGGTGGACAGAAAACTTCTCCTCTCCCATTCCTATCGGGAATACCTGCTCGCCTCTGCCACGCTCCAGTTCCATCACCCCAGAGGAGGCGTCGTAGATGCCGGGGCAAACACAGCGGTCTGTTCGTGAGAATGAAATCCTGTCTGGCACTGTCTCCTGGGACGAATCCCCATGGTATTTTGGCTGAATATAGATCACAGTGGCGCCGTTTTGTTTCCTGGCGCTCTCTGGGTCCTGTATACAACTGGCTGGTACATGTTGTCAGCCCAGATGAGGAGATCCAGATCCCCCACCTTCGTTCACCCCATCCCCGCTGAGCCGGAGTGAACCCCCTAAACCATTGGCTGCTGGGTCACTAGCAAATAAGACATTTAACTTCAAATCGGCAGCTGCTTTGTTAGCTGACAATTCATTGTACTGTGTTGTTCTGTCAGGCATGGGGCGATAGTTTGCGGAACTACAAACGCTCTCTCTCTCCAGGCTAATTTGTCTTAAAAATAAAAAGAATCGTAAATCTTTAATTGATATGTCAGCTATGCTAACCCAACAACAGCCTATTCTCAACAATCCCTCTTTACAGCTAATGACTTGCAATTCTTTAGTCAGAAAACTGATAATATTAGAGAAGAGATTAAAAGCATGCAGCATCAGCCCTAATTGAATCATTCCAATAGTGAGACAGGAACAGGCACTAAGGCAGATGGTATAGATACTGTAACCTCTGACACCTTGATGCAGTATCTCTTGAAACTCTATCACAGTTGGTAAGTGCAGCAAAAGAGAAAACGGAAAGCTCGTAAAAGAGCTGTTTCCAATTTTAGGACCCTCTATTCTTAACATTATTAACTCATCTCTGCATTTGGTTAACCACACTCGTCCTGTTAACTTGCCTCTCACCCTGCCTTCACCCCTTACCATTGGTACATGATGTCTGGATATTAACCCACTGTGTTCTACCTCTCTCTCTCCCCCCCTCTCTTGCTCTCACTGTGCTGCGAGCATAAGGAACCTGTTGAGGGAGAAAAAGACACCCTCTACGTGGCCTCCCCTACAAGCCCACAACGCGAAACTAATGTCTTTATCATGCCTACAGACCGCAACAAGAACAAAACAAAGCCAAGCTTCCTCAGGCCAGGCAGCACCTTCAAATGCTGCTAAATGTCGAGGTCTAGCGCTATTGCAGCTCAATGTTGAAGGCCTCACCACTGCCAAGATCAATGTCATTGAACAGATCAAAAATAGTTCTACTGCAAGAGACTCACACGGTAAACAAGAACTACCTGAAGCTTCCTGGGTACACCCTGGCCGGTCACACCGCCGACAAACATCATGGCATAGCTATGTTCATTCGTAGCGACATGGCATGGTCAGCCATAGCACAATCCACAGAGGATACAGAGGTAGAGTGGATTACAACAAAAGTGCAAGACAATACCATCGTCAACATCTATAAGCTGCCTCCGAGCAGGTTAGTCCCAACATTGCTGCCAGATGTCCCAGCCCCTGCCGTGTATTCTGGCAACTTCAACAGCCATCATATAGACTGGGCATACAGCAACTCCAACGCGGACGGTGACTTCCTGGCATCAACGACCGTCGATGCAACACTCCTATATGATCCAAAGGAGCCATGCACTTTCTACTCTGTGCACTGGAACAGCACCACCAACCCAGACCTGGCCTTCGCAAAATGCCACAACAACGAACCACTTCCAGTTAGAGGCATCCTGGACAGGTTTCCCCGGTCACACCATCGACCATCGCTCATAACCATCCCATCGCTTGTCCAGCCCGTGGAAGGGAAAGACGTCAAGAGGTGGAACTTCCAGAAAGCAAACTGGGTAGGCTTCATGCAACAAGTGAACAAGACAGCTGCCGGTCTCCCACACCCATGCCCCACCAACCTGAACAACGCCTACAACTCATACTGCAAGATGCTGCTGGCTGCCGCCAAGAAAAACATCCCCCGTGGCGTACACAAAGCCTATGTTCCCTGCTGGGGTGACCTACTTTATGCCAACACAGAAGCACAAACCAGGGAAGACAGGGACAAAGCAGCGAACGACCTATTCTGCAGGCTAAACGATAAATGCAGGCAAAGATGGACGGAGACAGTGGAATCAATTGACTTCACGCACTCCAGCTGTCGGCCGTGGCAGACCATGAACAAGCTGACGGGCAGGTCGACAACACCAGCACAATGTCCCATCACTGCAAACTCCATCGCGTCACTACTACTGAGCAACGGCAACTTCCCTAACGCAGACAAGGACTTCACCAGAACAACATCGGCAAGAGTCCATGAGCTGCACAGAGCCCCAGGCTGCAACTTCAACCTGTCTAATGATTTCACAACACAAGAAATCGAGCTGGCCATCCAACAGCTGAGGACCGGTAAGGTACCAGGTGTCGACGGCATCCACCCGGAATACAAAAAACACCAAGGCAAGAAGGCAACCAACTGGTTGTGCTCCTTCCTCTCCACGTGTTTCCGCTGCTCGAAGCTGCCAATGATCTGGCATGGTGCCAAGGTGATCGCCCTGCCAAAGCCAAATAAGCCTAGCGATGACCCCAAGGGATACCGGCCCATTTCGCTGCTGTGCGTTCCATACAAGCTCTTGCCCAAAGAACAAGCTGGCTTTTGAAGCGGCAGGTCAACAGCGGACCTGGTGACTCTCCTGTGCCAAGATATAGAGGACAGCTTCCAGACAGGTGAGATGGCTGACACTGTCTTCCTGGACCTCACAGCTGCGTACAACACTGTCTGGCTGTGTGGACTACATATGAAGCTTCTGGAAACCATCCCGGACAAGCACATGATGAGCTTTATAATGGAGATGCTGAGCAACCGCAGCTTTCGGCTACACACCAGCAATGGCCAATGCAGCAGGGTGAGAAAGCAGTGTCCCACAGGGGTCAGTGCTGGCACCAATGTTGTTCAACATCTATATCTATGACCTGCCCGCAACCCAATCAAGGAAGTACGGCTATGCAGATGACCTGGCCATCCTACTCAGTAAGCCATCCTAGGAAGCAGCAGAAGAGGGCCTCTCTGAAGACATGAACACCCTGTCTTCATACCTGAAGAACTGGCCTCTTAAGCTCAGTATGGGTAAGACAACATCATCAATGTTCCACCTTAAGTAACCCGTGAGATGAATGTCATGGTGGACAACATCCAGCTACAGTTCCAGTCTGTCCCCACCTACCTCTGAGCGAAGCTCAATAGAACATTGACATTCAAACACCTGGAAGGTGCCAAGGCAAAGACAACCACCCGTACCACGCTGATAAGCCGTCTAGCCGGTACCACATGGGGAGCTACAACGAAGACACTGCGCATTTCCACCGAGGCCCTGGTGTTCTCCGCTGCTGAGTACTGCGCTCCAGTCTGGTGCCGTAGTCCCCACGCCAAGAAGCTGGATGTTACCCTCAACAGCGCCTTGTGGACCGCCTCTGGGTGCCTACGAGCCACCCCGGTAAACCAACTTCCTGTCCTCGCTTGTATCGCCCCAGCTGACATAAGACGAGAAGCAGCCATGCTGGCCCTGGAGTTTGTTTAATTGCCCTGGGATTCCAGCTGGGAGACTTCTTGAACTCCTCTCCCTCTCTTATCAACAGTAACGGTGCCAAAATGACGCTTTCCAGCCAAGATAATATGACCCAAACCCAGAACAGAGAGATGTTTGGCATGATAGCCAGATTTAACAACCGGACGTTAAAACCATTTGCTGGCCCTGACCTTTCAGCTCACCACAGGAAGGTCAGTTTAGCTGTGAACCCTCTCGCCCCCCCTCTACTCTCCTCCTGCTTGGATTACAATATTAAAGATGGAGCAAAGAACACAGAAACTCTAAACCAGGGGTGCCCAATACGTCGATCGCGATCGACCGGTCGCAAAGGTAGTGTGGGTAGATCGCATGGCATTGAAAAAATAAAAATAAAAATTTTAGCCTATCATCCATCCTCACTATGGCATTTGCCACTTGATTGACGTACAGGTAAGCCAGTCTAAGATCTCATCTTTTCTAACACACGGTTCACCACGCATGTCAGCTGCAAATCACTGGCGAGCTGATTAGCTAGTTAGCCTGCCAATTTATACAATTCTATTAAAATGAGTGGGGAAGCTGGACCAAGTAAGAAACCAAAAACTTACAACTTCCATCCAGAATGGGAGGAGGACTTTTTTTCACGATGTCATATTCAAAGTGCGTTTGTCTGATCTGCAAATCTACGATCGCTAGTTCGAAGAAGGGAAGTGTGGAGCGGCACTTTCGGACAGTTCACAGAACGTACGACGCTGACTTCCGTCCGAAAAGCGAGCCGAGGAAGAGAAAGGTGAAGGAACTGAAATCACAGTTATCCAATCAGCAGGCATTTTTCACAAAGGTGACTTCAAAAGCGAAGGCAGCCACCGAAGCATCGTTCAGGATGAGTCACGCCATCATTAAGCACAAGAAGTCCCAAGATGGAGAGATGATAAAAGAGGCATTCGTTGAAGCAGCTGATTCGTTGTTTCGGGACTTTAAAAACAAACCGGACATACTATCTTCAATCAAAGCTCTCCAGCTATCAAGAAGTACAGTTACACGCGCTGTGACGTCATGGCCGAGGACTTGACACAGCAGCTTCAGAAGGACATCGCGGACTGCGATTGTTTCTCACTGCAATTGGACGAGTCTACAGACGTAAGTGATACAGCTCAGTTGTGCATTTTTATTCGGATGGTGTTTACAGATATGACTGCAAAAGAGGAGATGTTAACAATACTGCCCATGAAAGAACACATGCAGGGAGAGGACATTTTTCAGTCTTTCAAAAACTTCATCGAGAAGACCCAGCTCCCTCTGTGCCTCTCACCACGGACGGTGCGCCCACAATGGTTGGCTGGCCGAATGGATTTATTGCCAAGTGCAGGGAGGACGATGCTTTCCTCGACTTCCTCAATTATCACTGCATAATACACCAACAAGCATTATGCGCAAAAATGCTTAACATGAAAGAGATAATGGATGTGACAATGAAGATCGCCTGTTCTATTCGAGCCAGATCTCTTCAAAGATCTGGGCGGCACGGTGGCTCAGTGGTTAACACTGTTGCCTCACAGCAAGAAGGTCCTGGGTTTGATTCCTGCCTGGGGCACTGTTGGCACCGTGCTCCGGTGGGTTATCACCCGATCAGGGGCCTTTCTGTGTGGAGTTTGCACATTGTTCGCGTGGGTCTCCTCCAACATAAGGACCCCAACTAAAAACATGCAGAACACTTCCTGTCCTGTCCCTGACCACGACATGGACCCACCACCTGGAATTGGTCCCTGGGCACCGACGAAGTGAGGGCTGCCCACTGCTCCTGGCTGCCCCTGAAGGACGGTGAGGATGGGATAAAAGCAGAGACTATATCTCATCATTCGCCACTCCTGCATGTGTGTGTGTCACCCTCTGCATGTGTGTGGTTAATGTGTGATCAATAAATCATTCCTCTTCTAAAAAAAAAAGACGACTGTTCCGTTCGCATCTGGAGAAGGCTGAGTGCGACCATTCTGAGTTGTTGCTACACACTGATGTGAGATGGCTTAGTAGGGGGAAATTCCTGCAAAGATTTTGAGAGCTCTGTCCAGATAAAAGAGTTTCTCCTTGTCACTAAACATGTAGAATACAACCAACTAAATGACGATGAGTGGCTGCTAGACCTGGCATTTTTAACCGATCTGACCAACATGTTGAATGACCTTAATTTAGAGCTGCAAGGAAAAGACAAAACCGTGGTCAATATGATTAGCTCAGTTAATGCTTTCAAACAAAAATTGCAACATTTGTCTTCAAAGCTGCAGCGCCATGATTTGGGGAACTTCCAAAACCTCGCGTCAGAGCTGAAGACGCAAAGGAAGGCTTGTGCGCAACTTGACAGTGCGCGTTACACAGAGCACATTGGGACAATTGTGTCAGAGTTTGACAAACGCTGTTTGTATGCAATAACGAGACCAGA
>OMKR01109677.1:0-15832 GCA_900302355.1 Cyttopsis rosea | reverse complement strand
CTACGTGGATTACCACAATGGACTTGAATTGAAACAATCAAGATGTGCTTTAAGTGCAGACTTTCAGCTTTAATTTGAGGAAATTTACATCCAAATCAGGTGAACGGTATAGGAATGACAACAAATCTTATATGTGTCCCCCCCCTTTTTAAGGGACCAAAAGTAATTGGACAAACTAACAATCATAAATCAAATTGTCACTTTTAATACTTGGTTGCAAATCTTTTGCAGTCAATGACAGCCTGAAGTCTGGAACCCATAGACATCACCAGATGCTGGGATTCGTCCCTGGTAATGCTCTGCCAGGCCTCTACTGCAACTGTCTTCAGTTCCTGCTTGTTCTTGGGGCATTTTCCCTTCAGCTTTGTCTTCAGCAAGTGAAATGCATGCTCAATTGGATTTAGGTCAGGTGATTGACTTGGCCATTGCAGAACATTCCACTTATTTGCCTTAAAAAACCTCTTTGGTTGCTTTCGCAGTATGCTTCGGGTCATTGTCCATCTGCACTGTGAAGCGCCGTCCAATGAGTTCTGAAGCATTTGGCTGAATATGAGCAGATAATATTACCCGAAACACTTCAGAATTCATCCTGCTTTTGTCAACAGTCACATCATCAATAAATACAAGGGAACCAGTTCCATTGGTAGCCATACATGCCCACGCCATAACACTACCACCACCATGCTTCACTGATGCTTTATATCATGAGCAGTTCCTTCCCTTCTCAATACTCTTCTCTTCCTGTCATTCTGGTACAAGTTGATCTTTATCTCATCTGTACATAGGATGTTGTTCCAGAACTGTATAGGCTCTTTTCAATGTTTTTTGGCAAACTCTAATCTGGTCTTCCTGTTTTTGACGCTCACCAATGGTTTACATCTTGTGGTGTATTCACTCTGTGTCAAAGTCAACAATCAAGAGAAGACTTCACCAGATATGCCTACCTCCTGGAGGGTGTTCTTGATCTGGGCAACTGTTGTGAAGGGGTTTTTCTTCACTAGGGAAAGAATTCTTCCGTCATCCACCACAGCTGATTTCTGTGGTCTTCTGGGTCTTTTGGTGTTGCTGAGCTCACCAGTGCATTCTTTCTTTTTAAGAATGTACCAAACAGTTGATTTGACCACACATAATGTTTTTGCCATCTCTGATGGGTTTGTTTCGATTTTTCAGCCTAATGATGATAGTGACAGCTCTTTGGACTTCATATTGAGAGTTGACAGCAACAGATTCCAAATGCAAATACCACATTAGAAATGAACTCTAGACTTTTTATCTGCTTCTTGTAAATGAAATAACGAGGGAATAGCACACACCTGGGCCATGGAACAGCTGAGCATGCAATTGTCCAATTACTTTTGGTCCCTTAAAAAGAAGGGGGGGTATATATAAAGTTTGTTCTAATTCCTACACCGTTCACCTGATTTGGATGTAAATACCCTCAAATTAAAGCTGAAAGTCTGCACTTAAAGCACATCTAGATTGTTTCATTTCAAGTCCATTGTGGTGGTGTACAGAGCCAAAATGACAAATTGTGTCAATGTCAAAATATTTATGGACCTGACTGTATAGTTACCGTCCGTGCTTCAAATTATACCATGATATAAATTTTAGTAAAAGTAATAATAGTAAGTAAATAATTTCGGTAAAAGTATTCCCAAAGATAGTAGGTATTCCACATGCACCAATTAGTCTTCCTGGAGGCGGGCCTTATTATGCCTCATCAGTGAGGGCCACCGTGACGGGCGAAGGCTGTCAATCTGAAAGACAACTGACAGATTCCCTCACAAGATATTAACATTACATATTATTTGGATAAGATCCCCTAGGAAATGTCATAAGTTATTTTATTATTGAAAATCACACTTCGCTTCAACTCCGCTGCTACATCTCCATCCCAGGAGAAACACTGTACGCCATTGCTTTTGGGCCATTTTGCTATTTACCGTTTCAGCAAACCAGAGCGTAGAGAACCTGGAACCTCTCCCTTACCTTGATGTCTCTCTGCCTCCTCTCGTCTCTCTTTTGCCACTCGTAGTCTGTCGTCTATCCTAAGTGTGGCGCCGTCAATCACTGCGCACACACACACACACACACACACACACACACACACACACACTTTATAAGATTATAAGATGTATGCAGCGTTATGAGAGCAGGCAGATGTGAATGTGTCAGTTCCTTTAATGAGCTTTGTAGGCTATTAAAGTAATGAGTCAATGAACTCAATGAATAAAACTTACTAGAGGAATGCATTAAGTTGGCAGGCTAGGGCCTTTTAGAACCACAAGCTGTTGCAATTATGACATGATCGGGTAATCTAAAATTATGATTTTTGTTAATTATGGATAATTAAACTTATGAATTTATTTGGTGTGTGGGGATTAATGCTTTTCGAGTTTCATCCCTCTGCCGACAGAAGATGTTATATATGCAGACGAAGGCCTGCAGAGAAAATCTTTTTTTTGAGTGTCCCCAAGTGAACGTGGACAGTCCCAAATTTAAACTTATATATCATAATTTTACATCATTATACATTGCAATTAGTTATAAGTGATCAACAAGTCATCCATCGTGATTCTTGGCAAAAATTAAACGCCATTCAAAGGATCAGGAAATAACAATTGGCCGTGTTTTGACTGCAGAATATGTATTTGTGAATCGATTCACAAATACATATTTTATCTGGGGCGACGGGACACCGTTGGTCTCTTGGTTTGGTTTTAACTTGGTTTTAACCATTACCTCCTATTCCTGATCAATTTGTAAAAGTGTTTGTGTGGATAATTAGGGTTGGGCGATGTCAATTTTCCTACCGGCCACCGTCGGCACAACAATCGGTCATTGGCAATATATTCACCATGGGGAGAATATATTTATTTTGGTTTTAAACCGGACGCAACCGGCAAGCCGAAGGACGTAAAATAAGTCATTTGCAAAAAATTTAAAAAATAAAAATCGGGGAGGAGCATTGGCTGGGTCTCACCGGCTGCAGCACACAGTGCGGAGGTTCAGTTAAAACAATTTGGCTTCGGCCCCCCTGGGACGGGTCCCCTGGGTGTGTTTGATACGCTCCACAGTCCGCAGTATTGATGGAAGGTTCAACTCGATTCTTGAAGAGTCACCCAGTAAAAATATTTTCAATTTTCATACTCTTTGTCCGGGGCAAGAGTCAAAATAGTCAGTTAAAGGTGCAGTGTGTAGAATTTAGTGGCCACTAGCAGCGAGGTTGCAGATTGCAACCAACTGAATTCCCCTCCATGTCCGTGGCAGTGCAAAATGGCGGCGATGGTGGAGGAGAATCTACGGTGGCCGCGAAACCCGTGAATGTCCCTCTCTAGAGACAGTGTTTGGTTTGTCCATTCTGGGCTACAGTAGCAACATGGCGGTGCAACACTACAATTCTTATTTTCATGGGATTATACACGAGTTAAAACATGCTTATGAATATTATATTCCATATTCCATTCCAGCTAAATCCATTCCGCAAAATACCACTAATTCTACACACTGCATCTTTAAGCTGTTGAAGAGTTGACTTTTCAACATGGAATTCTCGATTAAATTTTATTTTTAATTGTGTCAAAATTATATATTTAGGCAGAAGAATGCAAAGTGTGATGACTCCCGAGACTCCAAAGATTTGTTCGCTACAAACGAATCGAGCCGTGCAGCCGTTACCCAGCTGGATAAGTTTTGTTTCTCTGTCAGAGAAGATGTCCGTTTCAGAATGGAAACAGGGTTTACGGTGATTTATTTATTCTTTTTGAGGATTTCTCCAGACAGGGATAAAAGCACCGGACGCAGTTAAGCAGCGACGCGGCACCAGTTCCTTTTCCTTTGAATTGCGCTTTACAAGATAATTATTTGCCAAGTTGAATTCTCGAGGAGGCAGAGCATTAAATTAGTAAAATTTAAAAAAAATTTAAAACAACCACCAATTGGACTCAGCCAATTGCAAATTGCCGATATATATGCGTCCAATTGCCCAAGCCTAGTGGATATGTATATGTATGTGCCAGCACACTTACTTTTGACTCTCTTTGTTTCACATGCGTGTGTATTCCTCTTCTTTGGTGTAAACTGATGGTAGCTTGGTTGGTTCGATTTTTACCGTGAAAGTATTTTAAATGGTGGCAAAATGATAAAACACTCAACTTAAGAGAGGGAGATTGTGACATCACAAATACCTCACATAATGATGCCCCCTGGTAGCTGCAGCAACCATGGGGCAGGGCTATGTGGGGAATTCCCCTAATATGGTTAGATGCCAATGACATTTCCATAACACCTGGATTTCTTTGTCACTATTTTCCCATAGTAAACCTCTGGGCCCAAGTTTTGCCACAATAAGTGGAATATTTTGTAAACCAAAACCTTCCACAAAAATATGGAACACCCATCGGGATCGAGACAGTGGTTTTGATATATTTTCAGTGTAATTTTCTGGCACTGATTTATGTCATTCCTGCCCTGTTGCAATTTTATTTACAAAGGCTAAAAGATAAACACATTTTTAATTTTCATGTTTCAATATTCAATATAAAAAAAGATCTCTTCTTCATAAGGTGTTTACACTATTAAAAAGGTAGATACTATAATAATGGTATAAAATATAAGAGATTAAGAATAAGAATATTGTTAATCGCAATTATTTTATGAAAATGGATGGTGAACTGAAATTTCATATCGCGACAGCCCTAAGAAATGTTTCTGTGTCCATTACCTGGCTTAGGCCCCTGAGGTTTAGCTGCTGTGCTGTTTGGCGGTCCGGGGCTGTTCCCTGCTAGGCTGCGCCGTTCTTCTGCCTGGGCCTGAGCGGCTGCAGCTGAAAACACACACACACACACACACCTTTGTCATGGAGCCTCACACTGTCTCGTCTGAAGCAGGAGCATCAACCTTATCAAAGACACAGAATGTTTAGAAAACACTATGAACAACAAAATGAGGTTTTTTTCTTCCTCCAAAGGAATGCACGTCTGGAAAGATCCAGTGGATTTGAGGCTACAGAACAATCTAGCTATTCAGCTAGCCAACATGAACCCACAATGCGACCAGTGGCCGACCACACACTGATCTCTGTGACCGTCTGGGCGTTAAAGGCGTACATCAGCAGAGCACAGACAGTGCTCGTGGGCGCACACACACACACTTTCCAGTTGATTGGACAGCAGAGGAGAGTGAATGTAGAGAAACTGGCCCACAGCAGACAGTCTCCCTATTGAAGTGCCTTTGAGCAAGAAACTGAAGGATGAGCAGGTCTAAAAAAAAATTTTTATTATCTAAAATGAAATCTTTTTCAGCTCAATCAGTTCTGCGTGATCATACAGTATGATCTCCATAGATATTGTGATATGAGACTAGATATCATCTGGGATTTTGGTTATCATCATAATAGTAATATTGTCTTTTAGGCTGCATTACGTGCTTGGCCATAATATTCATATCTTGAGTGGGTCTGAAATATTTGTGTGTAAATATCTTATGAAAGCACAGATGGTCATTCTCAAAAATATTGTCAAATTGTCCATATCTGTTCCGTCCAATGATATTAAAAAAAATATTGTGATATTTGATTTTGTCAATATTGCCCGGCTCTACACTGTAACTCATATCCGTGGCATATTTGTAAATACATATGGGAGCCACAATCATGGAGTGCTGCCGAATTCACACAGTAGAACACTAGACATTAGCATTGGATCTCATTCAGTCACAGTGCATTGATCTACATCTGACGGTTGTATTACCTTGTGTGCTTTTAAACACTATTCTATAAACAGCCTTTTCAGAAGGGTTCAGAAGAGGCATAAACACATCAATACAACTTGTGCAGCTATGCAAAGAAAGTGCGATTTTCTAGGCAAAGGTAGAGTAAAACAACCCGGGCAGGAAGGAAGGAAGTGAAGAGGACGTGATGTTATCCCTTTTTCAACCATGTGGTTGTGTGTGTCCACCAATGTAGAAATGCTGAGAGGCAGAGATGACCATTCATGCGATACTCACATTATTGATTAAAATTAAACTACAGGCTAGTTCCTTCTTATCCCTTTTTTGTCTGCACATTTCATTTGTAACGCCATGTACAAGTCAAGAGTACAAGTCATTTAGAATGGCAGAATGTTTACAATTACATTTAAGTGAATGTCATCTGTGATTGTTCGACTAATTTGTATAAATGTTAAGTGAATTACAATTATTCTAATTTAGCTTAGAATCAATAAAATCATTGAGACAAACACTTGTGAATTAAAAGCAAGATCAAACATAAGAGACCCCATCCACTGTACAACAAAGTTAAACTCTGTTTCAGTGGGTCAATTTTACCCCTCTGTGTTTTGCACACCATTTAGATCATACCCTAAAACAGCAGACAAAGCTGGAATATTCTCTTTTCTTTTGTCTGGTAGCAAAAAGGGGCCACCAGCTCGTGAGGACCACTGGACAGTAGAAAAGACAATGGATGAACAATGCAGACAACTCCAAGGCACAGAAGTTGGTAACTATAGCTGACCAAACAGTCAACAGAGAGAGGCCTTTAACTGACTAGCCACATGACAGAGGTCCAAATTATGGATAACCTTCTGGAATTATCTATTCGTGGGAAAAGGTTACATGGATAGTGTTATGGTCAGGACATCTAACTATAGTGAAACATAATACAATCATACAATACAATTTTAATCCAATCATTCCCCAGCACTTGGTAAGCAAACTGGGTCCATTGGGCCTGAGCACCTCCCTCTGTAACTGGCTTTTGGACTTTCTCAGACAACACCTCCAACTTTTCATTGAGCACTGGTTCCCCTCAGGGCTTTGTGCCATCTACCATAATGACCCATGACTGTTGTACCAAGTTCAGCACGAACCACAACACGGATGACACAACGGTAGTTGGCCTTTTCTGGGACGATAAGGAACTGGCTCACAGGGAGGAGGTGAAACAACTAGCGGACAACACCAACAATTAGTCCCTGAATGTCGACAAAACAAAAGCGATCATTGTTGACTGCAGGAGAAACCGTCCCAATTAGAGGTGCAACTAACGATTATTTTCATTATCGATTAATCTGTCGATTATTTTCTCGATTAATTATTTTGTCCATAAAATGCTGAAAAATGTCAAAGCCCATGAGAGAATCAGGAGATTTTCTTCTTAAAAAATGAGTCAAACAATTAATCGATTATCAAAACCTCTCTCTCCCCCTCTCCCTCCCTGTGTACAGTCTGAATGACAATAATGTTTATCTTGATCCTGATAAATTGAATTTAGGAAGAGAAACAGGCATGACAGTAATTTTGATAAAATACCTTTTCAATCCTTAGGTTTAATTAATGTCCCTAAGCTTAAAATGTTCTGGTGCACCCATTTTATGCAGCCAAGGTATCTTATAGGATCACTGCAGGACAGAGCAGGCCCTAAACCACTCACAATCCCCTCTAATTGAGTTCGGATTGAGTACATTTCAAATGCAAAGTACAAGTGTAAAGGTGCCCTCTGCGTTTTGTTGTGAGAATGTTGAGAAATAAAAATTTTAATAACGTAAGAGTTGTGTGTATGTGTGCTTATTAATTTCTTATCTGAAAAACGTACTTCCCCAAAAACAAAAAGTTTGACTGATCTGACAGTAGAAATTCAATTTGAGACAGTGAACTTTCAGCGCAAAAAAGTCAAAAACTGAGGGAAATAGCATTTAGTTTTATGACATTTCTACAATCAAGTCATAGCAGAAAAAACATTCAAAAGTGGCCTTAATGCAACCTATGATTGACCATTGGGTGACTGACCCCATTCAGTGGCCAGTAGTAATGTCGTAGAGTGGACCAATCCCATTTTGATCAAGTGTAAAGAAAGGACAAAAGAGGGATAGGATGAGAGAGGGTGACCCTGCCCTTCTCTGCACTCTACTCCCTTGTCCTCTGGAGAGACAATAGGCTCTCGTTACATGAGGTGACCTGGACAAATTGAGCGGTAGTCTTTGTTTGCGCAGGCGGCTGTCAAATATGCCTTTGTTTGCTCCGAGATGCTCCCAGTGATAAAGAAATATGCATAGACAAGGTCAAATACACTGACAGCTGTATTCATAGGGGAATACATCTGAATTGAAAAAAAAGTGTTGCATTGACACACAGATTGTAATTCTCAAAAAAAATTTATGAAAGAAATTTCCCATCAAAGGAATCTAAGCGGGTGATCTAACACCATCGAAAACCCTAAAACCCTAATGGGTTTTCGATGGTGTTAGATCACAAGAGATGTTTATCTACCGGTTCATGTGAGAAGATATTAAAATAATCTACATCAAAGATTGCAAGAGAAAGAAACAGAGTTGACAAGATATGCATTCGCAAAATCACTGATGCTGGCATTCTCAGAACAGTGTAAATGAGTCAGAAGGTTATAGGTACAGTATATCTCCAGCTAATCCTCAGAGAAGTGTAGTAGGTCACTATACTTTTGCTCTCATGCCTGTCTCAGCAGGAGCCAGCCCCTTGGAGAGTAGGGTCAAACATCCCTAAATAAAGACAAATTTAACAGTCCTTTGGATTGGGTTGGATGATATTGTTTAGCAGGCGGACTTCTCAACTATAAATTTTTTGATTTAAATCAAATATCACAATATTTTTTGATGAATATTTAGATACTGATAATTTGACAATATTTAAAATGTTGGTGCTTTCATGAGATCTTCTATACACAAGAAATATCTGAGAAAATAATATTTGTGTTTTTATTTTAGCATATGTGTCATCACATTCAAACAAACATCTTTGTCACCTCAATCAAATAAGGTGCTAAACTGAGGCAAAGCCAGGCCTCTCTGGGCAACTGTTGCCAAGAGATGCAGGGTTGCTGAGACAGATAACACCTGCCTCTCAACAGCTCACATCACAACATAGACACAGGTTCTGAAAATAGATTATTTAGGCAAAGTCAGAATAATAACGATGACATCAGTTTAAGCAATTAAGAGAAGGCTTCTTTGAGCATGTTGTTTTACCTGGATTTTAGATACTGTGCTGAAATAGCCCGCCTAGCCATAGATGTAGAAAAGTAAAATACTAATTAGTCTGGTCAGGCACTGAGGGTCCTTCAACTTCTTAGTAATTAAAAAAAGATGACAAAAACAATACATCAGTCTTTCACGCCTCCTGCCTCAGATGTGACATTGAAACTAAGGCCCTGTTTACACCTGGCATTAACATGCGTCTTGGGTCATAAGTGGACAGACAGCTCTAAGTACATCTGTTCACACATGGCATTAGAATGTGTCTCCACATGCGTCTCGAGTAACCACTTGCGATCGGATCTCACTTCCCAACTTAATATGCAAATAAACACGTACATCATTTCCATTTTTGAGGTGTTTTATTTTACGTTGGCATTGTACCCAGTCCCCTCCACCTTTTTTGAAATGTCCTCATAAATCGCCTGGTTGCGATAGGAATCTTCCAGTAGGGTTGGGCGATATGTCAAAATTTTCCTACTGGCCACCGTCGGCCAAACAATCGCAGATTGGCGATATATTCACCATGAAGGGGGGTGCACTGTGAGCGGAGCAGATAGCGGGCGCACCTCTCCATGCGCCCCTGTCTCCGCGCGGGTCCGCTCAGGTGGAACAGCGAATTATATAATGGAAGAGCTCGTTGTGAAAAATAATACAAAATCCCCTATATGGGATTCTTTCACATTCTTTCTTTTCGCATTCTTTACCTTAAAATAACAGCTTCAAAATAATTTTGATGGTACATTGACTTGTAATATGGAGAATATGGCACCTTGTTCAATTTGGAAACTGAAGAGCAAAATAAATATGTACACCGGAGATCACTCTTTCTCCATTACGCAACGCACTGTCCTGAGACTTGGACACCTGACGTACTTAAACTGCCCACTTGTAATGGGATCACCCAAGACGCATGTTAATGCCAGGTGTAAACGGGGTCTCAATGAGTCGTCAATGCGTATTGGGTGTGTTCACACCTGTACTTAGAGCTGTCCACTTGTGATTGGATCATCCAAGATGCATTTTAATTCCAGGGGCCTAACCGAAAGCATCAAACTTGGCAATTGGTTATGAGGATGAGCAGAGAGCCGGTTGGAAAGCTGAGTAGCTGAGGTGCTGGAGAAAAAGCAGATTAAGTAAGCAGAACCATCAAGTTAAAAAACAAAACAACAAAAAAACAACAGTAGTCAGTCTCTTTAGCAGTCAGGCTCTAATCTCAGGCACGCGCGTGCTCAGCCTCAGCAGGCTGTAAACTGCAACATATACAGCTTAATGCTAACATGACGCACACAGTCTGACAACAGCCCAAATCACTGTAGGTGAATTGATCTCCATTCAAGTAGCGATTGCAGTACTTTTGTGATAACAAGGAGAGTTTCTGTTCATCTGGATTGGCCTAAGGAGCCAGGTGTCATGGGCATTGTGGAACCAAACAGAAGAGCACACCTGTCTCTCATCTTCACTCACTTTCAACTTCACATCACTAGGGCAATATGAATTGATTTGCATACATTTTCAGATACTGGTTAAAGAAACCCAGAAGAAAAAGGCTTGAATCTGAGAAGATTTTAAATTAAAGCTGGAATGAGGCCAAAACCACCAGCAGTGACTGTCCATTTATCAAATATCAGCATTCAATCTGAGCAATTGTTTACCTGAAAGTTACATTTATGAGTTAGCACCAGACCCCTCATCATCTGGCACTGATTGACCTGGGTCTTCCCCAGGCAGTGTGATTATTATGGTCTCAGTAACGCACTCCAGGGGCTCCCAAAGATGTTGCCTGGCAGGCTACTCTGGGAGGCCATAAAGAGGAAAAGGCCCTGACAGGATTAGATCAAGACAGCTCTGATCAAACAGCTACATTAAAGATTATGGGTTGTACAGCATTGACACACATGCAACATAGCTCAGCATGTGTGAAAGAAAGCTAAGTGACTGTAGTAGTGGTGGTGTCTGAAAGTGTGACGGAACTAAAAACAAAGAGTGTACATAAAGGATCTTGAACACTAATGATGCATGCCTTCTGAGAGTAGGCAAGCATATAAATACACACACTAACCAATTCTTCTATGGGATACAGTCATGTTATGGTAAGCCCTGACTATTTCCAGAATTATCAAAATGATGTTTGATTTCCTATGTTTTGATTTTGAATGGCCACCATTATTTTTTAGCCAAGTGATTGCATTGTGAAAAAATCTGAAATTAGAAACAAGCTTCAAAAAAACATGAATACTATAGCAAAAAAATATTTCATTGATTTAAACTATGCAAATACAAATATTTGCTATTCAAACCTTCAGTGTGCATGTCCATGTTCTTGTGCATGTACACCTAAATCCTGACTGACACTTAGCTTGATTACTGTACAAATTACAACCATTGTCAAAAAGGTTAACCTCAGCGTGAAAATATACAGGGCATGTGTCTGGAGGAAGTAAGTGGACGGACACTAGAAAAGCTACAAGAAATTTCATCCAGAACTTGAGACCGGTCCACTTCCTCCTCTGGTTAGCTGCAACCAGTCCAGAAATATTTGTCATGCTTTTGATTCTGTAGCAGCTACGGTTACGCTTAAAATCAGGATAGCCTTACAGTGTCACTCCCAGTCTGCACATAGCAATTAAATTTCTGGTGGAATTCCTGGCATCATTTTATAACTCTTGATCCATTACCTTGGCTGAAGAGTGAGTAAATAGACGATAGACGATGCCGCATAGAACGAAATGTAATGCGGCAAAGTTTCACATTCCATTTCTGTGGTCGTAGTTGATTCAGACAATAGGCTACGCTTCACAATGAGGGTTAGAACACATAAAGTCACATATACTACAGCCGATGTGTCCCAATTTATTTTATTTTTTTTAGAATAAACAAAGAAACATTGATTATTTATCCTGTACTTGTTCGTTTAAACGTTGTATTGCTATTTACAACAGAGAAAAAAAACATTTTTGCAAGAGGCGAACGTTGGTAGTAAAAGGCAAATTAAGTTGTACTGACGCTACCCGTGTCTTCTACATGTAGTAAGATGCCATTGTCGCGGTCGTCAACTCTCAATGTCGTCGTGGCGCATAGCAGACGGGCAAATGTTGTAATAATCAATGATCCATCCAATGAGTCATTTGAATTTCCCGAAGTACCACGTTCCTCCTGCATCCATATTTGATTACTTTATACTCGATTGATGGAGACGATCGCCGATTGATGATCGTCACTCTGCCCAAGCCTAGTTTGGAATATTTACTGTAATACGCAGTCTCACTCTCTTATCCGGGATACCACAGAAAGGCAGGATCCCAGCACTTTCAAATCACCTTTAGTGGATGGATGTTTTCACAAAGCCACAAAGAGCACAGTGATTAAAAACAGTCACTGGAAAAGTCAGGGGGAAACAGGATGAAGAGTAGACCCAGTTACAGCCCAGTTTTAGACATGAACAAAAAAAGGAAGGCTGCAACCATGCAGAGTATGCAGAAAACTACTAACACTAAACACACTAAAAAAAAAGGCAGCCCAACTGCAGCTTGAGTCAAAACAAACTGGGCATTCAGACCTTCTGATAGAGAGACACAGTAAACATCTGTGCCCCTGACTCAGGAAGAGGCCAGCGAGGGAATGGATGAAGAGCTTTCAAGACATTCTGTGGCTCCAGCTCATTAAAAAGATTTTGCATTTCGAATGTTTGTAAAATAAGAGCCATGTACATGAGCACAAGACTCTTATCCCATCACTGCATCCAAGGCAAGACATGTGCATCCTCAATTGTCTAAAACTCTAGCTTGAGCTTAGATTCAGGTCAGACATTGTTTTATGGCTTGACTGCCTAGAAAGTAGAGTGGGCTATGTCATTTGTCATCAAATAAGCTTAACTGAACTCATGACAATGGTTTCAGAGGGAACAGTTTACATCCCAGACAGTATCCAGCTAGAACACAAATAGCCTTGTGTGCTAAACTCTACTACTAATGATCCACTGCAAATCTGATCATAGGCTAAATAATAGAAAGGGTTAAATAGCTACTAAGGTATGAATTTGGTTAGCTAGCTACCAAGGTATGGAACCCCAATGAATTTGGGTATGAGATCAATGTAAAATAGTAAAGAAACAAAAAAATACAGAAATATAATAAAGAGTGTGATGCCTTAAATATTACAAGCAAGGTAATCGGAGGGTGCGTTTTAAAAGCATTCATAAAGGCTGAGTCAACCATTTAACTATGGTCATTAGTCTACTTGAGCAGATGTGTGAAGTTAGTCTCATTGATCAAATGTATAAACGAGCACTAATGATGACTTTCTAACTTTGTTTTGTGATAATCACTGCAAGACGGTGAATCGTAACCAATGGCGCACACAAGTGACTTAATGTTAAAGATACAATATGTAATTTCTGCCGCTAGGGGTCTCTCAATCAAAACAATAACAAAAAGATGGAGTCTGATGACGTCAGAAGTAGCGTGGGATCATTGGGAGTTGTAGTCTTCATTTGTCACATGTCCACTTTATGGGGACTGCTTCTTCGACAGAACGCGCAGCAAACAATAAATAACTGTGCTCCATCAAACAATAGTTAGTAGAGTAATAGTCAACTCGAGTAATACAAACAATAGTGGGGTAGAGAAAAGGTTTTGAAAAAAACAATTACGTCGAGTCGAGATGTAACATCCGGTGTTCCCGGTGTTGCCCCGGAAGTTCTAGCAGTAGAGGGGGTAAAGGGGATAGACGCCATGACAGGCGACCTAATGAAACAGTCCGTTACCAACATTATAATTGCGGATTCCTCTGGGTTTGAAAATTGGTGTAAACATTTGGGATAACGTAAGTACACAACTCAACAAAATATATAACATAGGTCTAGTCGTTTTTTTAGACATTAATGCGGAAAAGTTACATATTGTACCTTTAAGTATTGATACCACTATACTCAAAAGTTAAGAGATTATGACTATGACTGTTTGGCTGCACATTATCCTCTTATTACACAAATACTTAATAAATTAATACCTTGAGATGGAATATTGATTTAAAATTATTTTATGCCTAGTTTAAGTAGCCTGATATCAGACAGAACTGTCAACTCCATTTCCATCATCAGTCTGAGATTGCCACCACTCTAACCCATTTCCGTGGGGGGGGGGTCGATTTTCCTTAACCAATCACTGGAGACCAACATGTCCGCCTGAATCTAATGTCATTTTTAGTCTACAATGATGCGTAGTCATGCCAACATACCTGTTTTGCCGGGGTTTTAAGAGTGGAGCTGAGCAAAGTAAAAACCAAAAAGTAGGTAATTTGTTCTTTTAATCTATTTAGAACAGCCTCGATAGCAGCGTCTATCTTATCGGCCCCCATCGCTGGTATTACTCCTCCATCGGCATTAGACCCGCCCGTGGCATGAAATAGCTTTTCCATGTCGCAATACCAGACCATAAGAATCAGTCCACTCGGTGGAGTGGGCTGGTTCAAAGGTCTGGACCCAGGCAATAGTTTAATAGCTTCCGCTGAGAAAAATTGTCCACAACAATGTAGCCCAACAAGAAAACAAAAGCTATACTCCCTACATATGACATAACCTATTTACTGTCATTAATACGAATTGGACAACCTCAGCAGTGAGGTTGCAGATTGCAACCGACTGAATTCCCCTCCGTGTCGGTGGCGGTGAAGAAAGGCGGCGTCCGTGTAGGAGAATCTCTAGAGCAAGTGTGGATATAAACGGCTCATTCTAAGACAACGAAAACACGATTCTAATTTTTGTGGGATTATACACTAATTAATACAGATTTATGATAATTTCATTCCATTTCTGCCAAGTCCGTTCCACTAGATGCCACTCAATTCTACACACTGCACCTTTAAGTAATTATTACGACTGCTGTACAACATCCCTCTCTAGACCCAGTGTTTGGTTTGTCCATTCTGTGCTACTGTAGAAACATGGCGGTGCAACATGGCAGCCTCCTTGTGGAAGGGGCTCCAGCCCCCATGGAGATATAAACGGCTCATTCTAAGGTAACGAAAACACAACGATTCTTATTTTCATAGGATAATACACTAATTAAAACATACTTATGAATATTATATTCCATTTCTGCAGAGTCACTAATTCTACACACTGCACCTTTAAACTACGGCACACTAGTTACTAAATCAGTATTCCACCTCAAAGTATTCTTTCACTTAGTAAGCAGCCGTGTAAGGCGCAGGATCCTCCGCGTCAGGGTCCTGATCACCGTGCCGGGGGGTTATTCTACGATAATCAAACACCGGCTGTGCGTTATCCTCCAAGGCGGCGTGACACCAAGTACGCGAAACCGGGCGGAGACGTGGGTTCCCCGTGGCAACGGCCACTAATACCTGATGTCCGGTGAGCGGTCATCATTCAGAGATAACTGACCCACATTAAAAAAAAAAAAAAAAAAAGAAAAAAAACCGAGTATTCCACAGAGCAGCGTGATAAGTCGGTATAACGACACGATTTCACCAGACTTCCAGTTGCTACCGCAGGGACTCTGGTGAATTTAATGCACCGACATCAACATTCCAGTTACGTTCATCCGGCGAACCGCCTGGGGAACTAGTCGCAAGCTTCCATTGTCAGCAGATAGCCGGTCAGCAAGCTAGCCAAAACGGGCTAACCGCGTAAAAATACACCCCGTAATAAGCAACCGAGAGGCGGCAAGTCCACGGGCACAGCGCTGTAAAAGTTTTTACTTTATAACCGGCGCGTAAATATCATCCCGGTCGCCGACGCGTTTCTTACCCATTTGGGCTCGCAGCCCTTTGAGAGACGTCGCACCCTCCGCCATTTCTCTCAA
>OMKR01109663.1:0-10000 GCA_900302355.1 Cyttopsis rosea | reverse complement strand
CACCCGTTTACCTCTTAACGGTTTCACGCCCTGTTGAACTCTCTCTTCAAAGTTCTTTTCAACTTTCCCTCATGGTACTTGTCGACTATCGGTCTCGTGCTGGTATTTAGCCTTAGATGGATGCTTTGGGCTGCATTCCCAAGCAACCTGACTCCAGGAAGACTGCCCCGGCGCGACGAGGGCCGTTACCGGCCTCACACCATCCGCGTGGGGAGCCTCGATCAGAAAGACTCCACGCCGACACCGGGAAAACGATCTTCCGTACGCCACATTTCCATGTGCCCGGCTGGGCGGGCGGGAATTCGGCGCTGGGCTCTTCCCTCTTCGCTCGCCGCTACTGAGGGAATCCTGGTTAGTTTCTTTTCCTCCGCTTACTGATATGCTTAAGTTCAGCGGGTTGTCTCGTCTGATCTGAGGTTGTACTCGGGTGTGGGTGAGACAGCAACGGTGCGCTGCCGACCGCGTGGCTCTCTCGCTCCCTAGAGAGTGCTAGAGAGGCTCACTGTGCGGGGTTGCCCAGAGGCAGCGGGGGTTGCGACGAGCGTCCCGCAACAGGTGAACCCACGCGCATAACACGGGCAGCTCCAGGGAGAGAGTCGAGACGAGTCTTTTCCGCAGGCTGCCGCGCCCGGCTCGCGCGGGTCCGACGGGACGAAATCGAACCCCGATTCCCCATTACCCGTGGTCACCATGGTAGGCACAAAGGGTGCCATCGAAAGTTGATAGGGCAGACATAATGAGTCGTCACCGCCGCGGAGGTCAAGCGATCGGCTTGAGGTTATCTAGAGTCACCAAAACGGCCGGGGCACACCCGGGGAAGCGGGGCACCCCGCTTGGGTTTTAGATCTGATAAATGCACACATCCCCGCAAGGGTCAGCGCTCGTTTGCATGTATTAGCTCTAGAATTGCCACAGTTATCCAAGTAGCGGGTGAGCGATCAAAGGAACCATAACTGATTTCATGAGCCATTCGCAGTTTCACTGTTACAGCCGTGTGGACTTACACTTGCATGGCTTAAACTTTGAGACAAGCATATGCTGCTGGCAGGATCAACCAGCATAGCCGGTTCGCCGGGTGTGGGGTCCCCCGCCCGGGCAGGCGGGCACACCGGAGTGCGTTGTTCGGGCCACAGACACACGTGCGACGGGTCTGCTCCGAATCAGCTCTTGCGATTGCGTGGAACCAGGTTCCAGTGTACCCGGCCCACAAAGGTCGGGCGACCTGGACAGACGGGGCAGCTCACCGTCGCTTGTGTAGTGCCGGTAGAGTAGCACCCCGGGCCGAGATGCCTCGGCCCGACATCGCTCCGTGCAGCCGGGACCCATGTGAGGCGTGAGAAGGTTGACCCGCCTGTGTATCGGCGGGGGCCCTCACGTGGGTGGGTCGCTATTGCTTCTTGCGGGGAACCTAGGGGATGGTGAGAGTGCTGGAGTGCTGCCAAAGTGCGTCCGCAACCTGGGCTCCTATATACGGGCAGGAGGTGTTTTTGTAACATGGGTGCGGAGGACGCTCACCACGAACCAGGTGAAGCGCGGGCAACCACCTGCGTCTACCTGGTTTCCGGTAAAAACGCGCCCCTGGGAGACTTGTCGGGACTTTGCAACATTTTGCCCCAGAATGTCTCGAGCCCCTGGTGCCCTTCTGGGCTCTGGGCTATGGGCTATGGGCTGTTTCGCCCGGCGTGAGGGCCGGCCGCACGGACTGTGCTCTAGACTTGTGCAGGACACTGGCCTGGGACCGTTAACCCGGAGCCCCCGCCGCCCGTCGGAGACTTGGGCCCGGCAGTGCTTCCCCAGCTCGTGCGGGACGCCAGACAGGGCTCGCCCGGAGCTCGGACCGATGACACCCACCCCTGGGATCCCGCCCGCGTCGGATGCAAAAGCTCGCCTGTATACGGGCAGGAGGTGTTTTAGTAACATGGGTCCGGAGGACACTCACCATGGACCAGGCGAAGCGCGAGCAATCACCTGCGTCGACCTGGTTTCGGGTAATAACGCGCCCCTGGGAGACTTGGGCAACGCTTACCACGAACCAGGCGAATCACGGGCAACCACCTGCATCGACCTGGTTTCGGGTAAAAACGCGCCCCTGGGAGACTTGGGCGACGCTTACCACGAACCAGGCGAATCGCGGGCAACCACCTGCGTCGACCTGGTTTCGGGTAAAAACGCGCCCCTGGGAGACTTGGGCGATGCTTACCACGAACCAGGCGAATCGCGGGCAACCACCTGCGTCGACCTGGTTTCAGGTAAAAACGTGCCCCTGGGAGACTTGTCGGGACTTTGCAACATTTCGCCCTGGAATGTATCGACCCCCGGGTGCCCTTCTGGGCTATGGGCTATTTCGCCCGGCATGAGGGCCGGCCACACGGACTGTGCTCTAGGCTCCTGTGGGACACCGGCCCGAGCCTGGGACCGTAACCCCCGGGCCCAAGCCTGGGACCGTTACCCTGGAGCCCGAGCCTGGGACAGTTACCCCGGTGCCCCCTGCCGGCCCTCGGGGACTCGGGCCGTGGCTGGATGACACCACACCACACCACACCTCGAAACTCCGACCACACGCTAAACAGCCCCAAACCTCGCACCTATACTGGGGATGCCCCGGCCACCACTCTCCCCGAGTCTGGAGGACCTAGCTCCTGGGTCTGGGCCGGTCAAAGTTTGCGGAGGTCCTTGGCCATGCCCCCGCAACTGCTGGGCCCACCGGCTCCAAACCCAAATCACTACAGGTAGGCCCTGGCAACCACTCGCCTGTCTGGAGGGCCTAGCCCACAGTGTGAATGTGAATAAGGGTAAAATTTGGGGCCCGATACGATGCTTGTGTAAGGTGAGACCACAAAACTGATTGGTCGCTTCACTCCCAAGAAACAGTAAAATAAAAAGGTACCTTAGGTTATGGTAGAATGGAACAGGTGCCTCTGCACAGGTGACAAGTGGTGCAATGCTCAGGAGCCAGAGGAACTCTGAGCGTAGTCCTGGCAGCTCGGAGCGCTATCTGGGTCTAATCTTCAGGTTTCAGGTCAAAAACTGAAATAAAGTCTGTGAAGTACAGCTGTGTTAGCTACACAATGCTAAAGGTCTATTCACTGGGCTAATGGAAGACACATGGACACGATCAAACTTTCAGTTCCTTTAGCTGCTCACCCAAGAATGTAGTATGAACACATCTTATCAGCCTATTGCGTCAACAATCTCAAGCCACATATTCCACACTTGTAAGACTTAATTACCAGACATCGATAACTCCAAAACAAACTTGTGTACATCTCCCTCCTTCTCCTCTCCCTCCCGACCCGCGCATGCGCATCTACCTCCACTGCATATCCACCATTACCATCAGAAATCAGATACTCATTTCCCGGACGCCAGTTTTGTAGTCTGTACTATTTTTTGTAGTTCATACTAAAATATATCATGAAATTCTCAAAATAACATAATATTAGCAAAATAAACATCGTTTTAACAATATTTATAACATTTAGTTAAAATATAAGTTTTTACCAGTTGGGATGTCCCGAGAGACTGGGAGCTTCCGGACAAACAAATTGAAAAAGGCACAACTCAATGGTCAAAATAAGTCACTTCTATTAATTATTAAATTAGAATAAGGAAACTAAAGATTCGTGTCTCTCTCCCACACCAAACTGTCCTTTACCACACCCCCCCCCATGCTCTCATTAGGCCTTATCTGTTCCACTCCCAGTCCTGTGCTCCCTCGTCTCTGGCAAAATTTGGTGTGGACGTTCAGCACACACTGTGGGATGCCTCCTCTGAGTTTAATCAGGATTGCTCTAAAACAGCTTGAGTTATGGCCTATTTAATGCTAAGCCCCGCCCTGCTGCGAAGATAATTTGATTGATGGTGGCCATGTTTTTTGAACGATCTTGCTCATTTATAATTGAATTGTGTCTCTCAATCCCGCAATGCTGTATACCAAATTTGGTGTTGATACAGTCAAAATCCAAAAAGCCTCTTGGACCATAAAAGTTCACCATAATGGATTTTTAGCTAATTTGCATGAAATGCAAAAGAGTAATGTGACATCTACTTTTTGATTTTGACTGTATCAACACCAAATTTGGTATACAGCATTGTGGGACTGAGATACACATTTATATTATAAATGAGCAAGATTGGTCCAAAATCATGGCCGCCATCAACCAAAAAAACGTTGCACACGCCCACATGCACCAATCAATATGGCACTTAAAAAAATTAAAGGTAAAAAAGAGGTAAAATTCTGTCCACCAGGTTTTCAGATACACATTTGCGGCATTTGTGGCGGCCCCTATGGATCAGGTTCAAAATGCTTTGGTAGACCCATTCCCAAACACGGACTGGTGATATCTACCATATTTATGATTATTGGCCAAATGGTTAATGAGTTATGGCCAATTTTCTGCTAAGCCCCGCCTTTTGCAACCTTATTTTGGTTGATAGCGGCCATGTTTTTGAACCAATCTTGCTCATTTATAATAGAAATATGTACAGTATCTCAAAATATACATCATGGTGGACTTTTATAGTCCAAGAGGCTTTTATAGAGCACATTGAGATGGACTTGTGTGTCACATTTCAAGTCAATGAAATTGACCTTTCCAAAATTGGCCTTTCCAAAATTGCGCTTTTGGGCCTTAATTATAGCGCCACCATCTGGCTGATTGGGCTCATGTTTCTTGGGAAGCCTTTGCATATGATTTCCAGTTATTGGGCCAAGTTTCATGTTTCTATCTCATTCCAGCTCACGGCAATTTGAGACGCCATTTAAGGCAACAAAGAATAATAAAGTGGCGCAAAAACAATAGGGTTCTACCCCCTCCGAATCAACAAGGCAAGTGGCCCTGACAACATCAAACCCAGGCTGTTTAAGGTATGTGCTGGCCAGCCTGCAGTAGTCTCTTCAACCTCCAACCCCCAAGTTGATGAGGGTACCTGAGTTGTGGAGGACCTCCTGAATTGTTCCAGCGCCTTAAAAAGGATGCCCACGCATGCCTAATGACTACAGGTCGGTGGCACTGACCTTGCCTGTGATGAAGGCATTCGAGAGGATGGTCCTGCAGTACCTCAACCCCCTGGTGAGTGACTGGACCCCCTGCAGTTTGCATACCAGACCGGTGTGGAGAATGTTGTAATCTGCCTGCTGCTCAGGTCCTACTCTCACTTGGAGAGGCCGGGTAGCACTGTGAGAGTCATGTTCTTCGACTTCTCCAGTGCCTTCAACGGCATCCAGCCACTCCTGCTCGCAGAGAAGCTCTCCAACATGCAGATCGACGACGGCATGACAGCATGAATTACTGACCACCTCACAGGCAGGCCGCAGTACGTCCGTCTGCAGGGCTGCTTGTCAGACGTGGTGACGGGCAACTTAGGTGCACCCCAAGGAACTGTACTGTCACCGTTTCTCTTCACCCTGTACACTTCAGACTTCCGCCCCACCTCCAGAAGTTCTCTAATGACTGCTCCATCATGGGCTGCATCAGTGAGGGCAAGGACGAGGAGTACAGAAGACTGATGATTGTTGGATGGAGACAACAACCACCTGCAGCTCAACATCAACAAAACCAAGGAGCTGGTGGTGGACTTCCAACAGAGCAGAAGGCCCCAAACCCCTGTTTCCATCCAGGAGGAGAAGGTGGAGATAGTGAACCCGTACAGGTTCCTAGGAGCGCACAACAATAAAAATCCAGACTGGACCCACTACTGGAAAGGAATGAGCAGGCTGTTCTTCCTAAGAGGGTTGACAGTCTAGAGTTTGTGGCATAGAGGAGGATGAGTGGAAAGATCAATGCCATCCTGGTGAACCCCTCCCATCCTCTCTACAAGGAGCTGTGGCAGCTCCTTCAGTCAGTGCCTTATTGCTCCCGGGTGCAGGACAGGAGCGCTTCAGGCGTTCCTTTGTGCATTAGACTATACAAAAGCCCCAGCTAACTGCTAGCCCTACCCACATTAATAACAATTATGACAGTTATTAATTAACATGCTGCTGTCGGTGTTATTACATATTTCCATATGCCACTTTGCACATCTCATATTTGAAATACTACTCCTTTTGCATTTAATTGAAATTCTTCAGCCGTTTATTATTATTACGACTTTATAACTTATTAAATTTTACGTGTTGAGCTGTTTATTACTTATTACTTATTTTTTATTATTGAATTAATATATTGTGAATTTAGTGTACATCCGCTCACTCTGTACTTGTACTGTCCCCCACTGAGCTGCTACAACGCCTGAATCTCCCCTACGGAGGGGGATCAATAAAGTACTATCTTCTCTTCTCTTATCTTATCTTATGTTGAATCAAAATCCTTTTTTATAGGCCTACATAAATTCACAGCGCTGTATTATCCTTATCTAATCCAATTTTTATTCTCTTCTCTACATCATAAAATGAAAATTCTGCTTTCGGCTTGCAGTGGCTCCCAAATGGCTCCCAGTTTGTTGTTGGCCCTGTTCCCTGTTTGTGCCCTGGCTGGGGGGATTAGGAGGAACATCATTTGGTTTTGTATAAAATGTCGTTCTGGTAGTAAAAGGGATTCATATGGAAATGAAAGGATATAATTGCTATATTTTTCAATCCAGGCCTTATTAAAATGTTGGTTCCTATAATTTATATGAGGCATCTTCAACCTTTTTCAGCCCAAGGACTCCCTGGTGGATAGAGAAACAGAGCCAGAACCATCCTTTTTTTTAATAAATTGTCCGTTGCATTTTAAGACTGGCCTATAATAACATATTTAGAATGCCTTATTAACCTATTTATATACTCAGTTATGATGCTTATGGTTCCTGTGTGTTTTTATTTTAGATTTAGATTTATTTCCATTAGTTTAGTTTCGTTAGTAGACCATTCACAGATGCGGAAAGAATACAGTAAAATCCACCTTTTTCTGGTTTTCACAAATAGAATAAAGGTTTCACAAATCTGAAAGACCTGCTCTTAAATGGCCTGTGTGTAGAAAGAATGGTGAAATCCACCTTTACTCTGTTTTCATGAGTAAAATACAGTTTTCATGAATCTGAAATCGGGTGCGAATCGGCTCACTTTCAGCTGATTACTGAAATAAAGAAATGCAGCTGTTCTAGTGTTAATGGTTGAACTTTATGCAATATAATTTTTTTGTCTAAAATACATTTGTTTATTTTTCAAAAATATATATTTTGACATAAAATGAAATTGGCGGACCCCCGACAGTACCTCCGTGGACCCCCTAGGGGCCGCAGACCCCCGGTTGGAGACCACTGATTTATACTGTTCATAGCACAACCTTGCTGTGCACTTTACTATTGACAAACTTAGCACTGCACTGCAGCATCTCATTGTGCTTAAATGCAGTCCAATGGGGCTTTAAAAATGTAATCTCCGGGAAACTCACATCATGATCACAAGTGTGTATTCTTTGAACATGTTTTGAATAACACATTTTTACTTAAAACTACCTTTTAAGCGTAACATGGGGAACCAACACTTTAATAAGGCCTGTGTTGAATAATATTGAACCCATCCTATTAAGGTGCAGTGTGTAGAATTTAGCGGCCACTAGTGGTGAGGTTGCAGATTGCAACCAACTGAATTCCCCTATGTGTAGGAGAAGCGACGGTGGCCGCAAAACTCACGAAAAACGTAAATGTGCCTCTCTAGAGCCCGAATTTGGTTTGCCCGTTTTGGGCTACTGTAGCAACATGGCGGTGCAACATGGACTCCAGCCCCCATGTACAGATAAACGACTCATTCTAAGGTAACGAAAACACAATTCTTATTTTTATGGGATTATACACAAATTAAAACATATTTATGAATATTATATTTCATTTCTGCCATGTTTGTTCCACTAAATTCTACAAACTGCACCTTTAATGCAGACATTTGATGTTCACAATTCAACCCGGTATCATGCAATTTCGTCCTCATAGTCACGATAATTAATCTATTGAATCCTGGAGACAATTGTCCAACAATTTTCATAACACACAAGAACGACTGTAAGGAGGAGCATGTGAGGAGGAGCATGCTGTGATCTCGCGAGAACACGGAAGTGAGTGCAGATTGAACATGGTAGTGTCCAGGTGCACGATGTAATGCGGACAATCCGCACCTAGTCCTAGTCCAAGATGGCGGCGCGCACAGACGCAGCGGCTTCTCTCTCTCCTACAGAGGCACCATCGAGAGCATCCTGTCCAGCTGCATCACTGTGTTGTACGGCTCCTGCACCGCTTCCTGTCGCAGGAGCCTCCAGCGCATCGTGAGAGCAGCGGAGAAGATCGTCTGTGTCTCTCTCCCCTCCCTCCAGGACATCTACAACACCTGCCTCACACGCACAGCAATCTGCATTACGGGCGATCCCACACACCCGTCACATAACCTCCTCAGTCTGCTGCCATCAGGGAGGAGACTGCGGAGTCTGAGGGCCAGGACCAGCCGACTGAGGGACAGCTTCATCCACCAGGCTGTCAGGAAGCTGAACTTCCTGCCCTCCCTGCCCCCTCTGCCCTCCCTGCCCTCTCTGCCCTCTCTGCCCCCTGCACACACCATCTCTGGTCACTAACCACTGAACTGGACTGAAGCAGCACATGGACTGCCTGACACTAAGTCACTTTACAGTTTTTAATGCACAATTTGCACTCTTGACTTTTCATTGCACTACAAAATACTCTGGTTCTGATCCAACAGACTCCATATGTGCCTATGCAGATTATTTTGTTTTGTTTTGTCTGTTTATATATTCTTCTGACTATTTTTAACTTATTTTTGTAGCCTGTATATTTTTAGATTAGAATATTCTTTAGCCTCTATATTGTTAGTCCTGTATATTTTTAGCCTGTATATTTCGTCTAGCTATATTTTTCTAGGGTTTAGAGAAAAATGCAATTTCAGTTCTCTGTATGTGTGTACACATGTAGCAAAACCGACAATAAAGCAAACTTTGACTTTGACTTTGAACTCAGACAAACTACAAAGCAATTAAAAAAAAACATCTAGTAAAATACCTTGTTCGCTCCACGAGCCACCACACCACGCAAACCAAAGTGGAAGACCTTGAGGACTACATCGATCGGTACTGTATCCAGTACATCCATAAAGTTTGTTAGTTGGAATGTGAGGGGCATAGGCTCATCAGCTAAATGTAGCAAAATCCTAACTCACCTCACCAGGATGTATCCCATCTTCTGTCTACTGCAAGAAACTCACCTCATTGCATCTGAGCACCTCAAACCCAAAGCTAAATGGGTTAATCAGATGTATTCTGCATCACATAATTCTAAAAAAAGAGGTATATATTATATATTGATCAATAAATGTATCTCATATCAGAATAAAACTACATTTTCAGACACAGAAGGCTGTACATAATGATTAATGGAATTATAGGAAACATCAAATTAACCATAGCTAATATTTATGGCCCCAATGAGGACGACCTAAATTTCTTTCACAACATGTTCTCGAAACTTTTGGAATTCTCAGATTCAATTATTATACTGAGAGGAAACACAGTACTAGATCCTAGTTTAGTTCACAAACCAGAGATAATTACAATACACTTCGTGGCATTCATCTGACACTATAAAACAATATAGAAGAAGAAGAATGATTTATGCATCACACGTTTTTATTTTTACCACACACATGCGGAGGGTGACACACACATATGCAGGAGTAGCGAACGATGAGATACAGTCTCTGCTTTTATCCCATCCTGGCTGTCCTTCCTCCAGGGGCAGCCAGGAGCAGTGGGCAGCCCTCACTTTGTCGGCGCCCGGGGACCAATTCCAGGTGGTGGGTCCATGCCATGGTCAGGGACAGGACAGGAAGTGTTCTGCACGTTTTTAGTCGGGGTCCTTATGCTGGAGGAGACCCATGCGAACACGGTGAGAACGTGCAAACTCCACACAGAAAGGCCTCTGATCGGGAGATAACCCACCGGAGCAAGGTGCCAACAGCGCCCCAGGCGGGAATCGAACCTTCTTGCTGTGAGGCAACAGTGCTGACCCATAT
>OMKR01109626.1:0-11582 GCA_900302355.1 Cyttopsis rosea | reverse complement strand
TCTTTCTTATGGTGGAGTCATGAACATTGACCTTAACTGAGGCAAGTGAGGCCTGCAGTTCTTTGGATGTTGTTGTGGGGTCTTTTGTGACCTCTTGGATGAGTCGTCGCTGCGCTCTTGGTGTAATTTTGGTCGGCCGGCCACTCCTGGGAAGGTTCACCACTGTTCCATGTTTTCGCCATTTGTGGATAATGGCTCTCACTGTGGTTCTCTGGAGTCCCAAAGCTTTAGAAATGGCTTTATAACCTTTTCCAGACTGATAGATCTCAATTACTTTCTTTCTCATTTGTTCCTGAATTTCTTTGGATCTCGGCATGATGTCTAGCTTTTGAGGATCTTTTGGTCTACTTCACTTTGTCAGGCAGGTCCTATTTAAGTGATTTCTTGATTGAGAACAGGTGTGGCAGTAATCAGGCCTGGGTGTAGCTAGAGAAATTGAACTCAGGTGTGATAAACCACAGTTAGGTTATGTTTTAACAGGGGGGGCAAACACTTTTTCCACACAGGGCCATGTAGGTTTGGATTTCTTTTCTCCCTTAATAATAAAAACCTTCATTTAAAAACTGCATTTTGTGTTTACTTGTGTTGTCTTTGACTAATATTTAAATTTGTTTGATGATCTGAAACATTTAAGTGTGACAAAAGTGTAAGTGTAAGAAATCAGGAATTTTTTGGATTTTTTTGCTGGTGAAAGTGTGTGTGACATGTTATTATCAAACATGAAGTCTGACCACTGTTGGGGTCCAGGGCTCCCTGGCTGTGGCGCTCTCCAGCTGGGCAGCGCGCAGCAGGGATGAGGCCCCCCCAGGAGCTGACATGGCGGGTCTTCCTCAAACACGAACTTGAACTCGAACTCGCCCTCCTGCCAGCGCGGCCCCCATCCCTGCAAAAAGGGAGTTATTAGAGAGAATTAAAGAAAGAATCCACGACTTTCAGTGACATCTGGTCTGACACGGTCGGAGAGCGACGCGTCCCTCGGTCTGCTCCAAATGTCCCCGCATATAATCGCACATTCTGGAACTTTTCGGATTGTTCTCAGACGACAATGATGATTATATTACTTATTTAAATGTATATAATATATATTTATATATTTTTTTATTTTATTTTTAAAAAGACCGTAATAAAACATATTCTGGGGGACAGTTTTCACTGCGGTAAGAAAAGATTCATACAGCTCTAGTTGACAGTCAGTCCAGTGTTACTTCGATGGCTGCTGAGATTTCAAGCTCTCACAGTCACTGTTTTGGATGAAATGCCCCTCAAAATGAATGTTCTGCGTCCAAGACCGATTTGCTCTGAAGTATAAAAACTTTCATTCAAAGTTTAATTCTTGTGTTAGCCATACAAGCTAGCTGGAGCTAACATTTGGTGTTGATGCTGCAACAACATCTATAATTTAGTTCGTCTTTTCCTTGACTTGCTGTACTAACTTTAAAAAATATACTTTTTTTAACTTTTCTAAACATTTGGCATGTAATACTATCAATGTGTAGCGTAGCTTGGAGCTGTCCGCACAGAATTTATGTCAATCAGTGCTCAATACTGTGTATATGTACTGTATATATCGTGTTTATTTGTTGATTCTGTCCTTTTAGCAGGTGACTTAACGCACCCCCAAGCCCTTCCATTCGTGGAGCCTCTTCCCACAGCCATTCCCCTGCAGCCTCCCTACCAGACCACCACCACTACCCACCACAGGGGCGACACAACCCCCGGTCAGCCGGGCCTGCCCCCAAAATCCCGCAGCCTCAGCCAGGGCAGCTCGGAGCAGGAAGCCGTCCCTGTCGCCACAGAGGTAAGTTGGCAGCGGTTCTCATAAAGTAGGATAGTACCTGTTTTCCCCATAAGATGGCAAACACAAACAAGCTATATAATGTGAATGTTCAGTTTATTGAATTATCTAAAAAGATGTTAATAATTAAACATTGTATATTATATTTGATCTAGGACCAGGGGAATTCATCTGGAAAGTTGTAATAAAATTTTTGACAACTAGTGCACACATTTGACTGCATTTTAAGTGAAGTAGCTTACTTAAGTGCTTGCAAGTTGGTGTTGGCAAATTCCCATAGCCTGAGACACTAAAGCCTGCTTTATAGTCGCCGTAGTGTCGTTTAGTGCGCGCATCATAAATGACGTGATTGAGGCACTCGCGACAGCCCGCACGGCGAATTTGTGCAAGGGTGCGCACCTCCCAATTTTGGAGCTCCGCGCCATGCGCTTCAGGAAATTCAAGATCGACGCGTTCCGAAGGAAGGTTGTGCAAAGAGGTCCGCAGGTACAATCTTTACGCCCCCCTGTCTTTGAGGATAACATCGCCACGGAATCTACACGGTAACACGCAACTATACAATATATGCTTATGCTCTCTGGTAGTGCGCGCGCCATGAGCCGCACGGCTCGCTTGTGGCAACTATAACAGAGCCTTGAGGCAAGTAACAGGAAGGAAGCATATCCCTTTGCGGAGGGTTCAATGGAAGGTTCTATTGTTTCCTGAAAGTGCCAACTGCTGCCGGTTTTTGTTATTGAAATGAAGTGACCTGCTTCAACCTGCTTTTCATGATGGTGGCAGTTGTTATTCCGGTTACTAATCAGGCTCACTGTGAACACAAGTAATGCTATTAAATACAACTTGGGTTCTTTATCCAACCATCGCATTATGGTCTTGCACATTTTAGCTGAAGTGAGAGCTGAGAGAAGACAAGTCGGCACACATTTCCTTTGACTCTGGCGAGCGTCAGGAAGTATGAGTTGCTGCTGAGTCATTTAAAATGAGAAATGTGAGAGGAGTCACTTCTTTAAAAAAGAAAAAATTCTGTCATCTGTTTGCCTTTCACTTGCTCTTTTCTGGTCCCGAACTCTCTGGTGGTCTGCTATTTCACAGATTAAAAATATGTAGACCATTTAGCGACTGCTCTGTTTTGAAATTTAGAAATTTCTTGTCATGGGGGCAAAATCGTATAGAAGTGCAATAACATTTCCTTAAAGTTCATAACAGGTCAAATGTTCCCCCTCATGACGTCCCTGGCAGTATACCATTCTTGTTCTTCAAATATCACACTTTCAGTAGAGAATGGCCAATCACGGGGCCAGGAAAAAAAATAAAAATCTCTCTCTGTCAACATGCCTTAAAAAGGGACGAATAACAACAAACTGTATGGGTGTGATGATTGTTTCGAAGTAAGCTTCTCTTGGTTCCTTTGCATAGCACAGTACTGTATGTTTATTTTACGTCTTAATTACTTCAGATTCAAGGGATTTGTCTTAATGGTTTGAAGCTTGAGGAGGACTGCTGTCTTGGTTGGCTGAAATCCGGTTACAGGCAGGTTCTGCCCTGCACAGAACGTGTTTCTGTCTGGCTGCGCAAAGACCACTTTGCTTTAATACAGGAGGGCCAGGAATGCCTCCTACTTCTATGCTGTTATGGTAAAATAAAAAACACGGCTATTCTCACGTGTCAACAAATCGGCCTTTCCTCATTCCCTCCCTCTCCCTCTCTCTCTCAGAACTCCAGGCAGCTGGCTGAGAGCATCCTTTCCAACGGGCTGCAATTCCCTGACCAACACTCCTCTCCTGGTGAGTCAAAATTAACACACACTGGCATGCACCTTTCCTCAGGAAATACAGATATATGAATATATAATATGACTGTTAAGGCAACACAAACTGTATTCTGGAACACACATTCAAATTAATTCACAAATATGTTTATGTTGTGGTTGACAGCAGCTCTACCAGCCTACTGGAGCCAGCTAGCTAATAGTCCAACATGGCTATGGTAGTCTTTCTTCACAAAGGGTAGAAGTATGTCACGGTGTGTAGTTCAACCGAGAATCACTCAGTTGTACCTCTATCTGGTAAATTAGCTCAATGTTGGAACTCCCCATTAAGTACCATGCTTCTTTCCCAGCTTTGAGTGAGAATTCTGAGTCCAGTCTGCAGATAACGAGGACAGCGGAGGAGAGAGAGACTCTAGAGGTAAGCGAACGGCAAGCCAGCCTACTTCTAACGCTGAAATTCAGTCTCTGTGAAACGATCCGATGGCCATTGGTGCGGTTATCTGGGTTAAAACGGGCAGAATTGTTGTCAAGATGGAACACGTTGTAGTCTGATGTCTGCAGTGGACCCCCAGTGAATCAAATCTGGCCGGCCCCAAAATCCAAATGGCCGACTCTAAAACTTATCTCCCCTCCCAGCCAACGTACGGGGGTCCAAGGAGGGTTCTGTTTCGCACACAGACACAGCCAGACGTACTCCTCCTCTCCTTGCAGGATGGGCGCAAGGCCGCGTCACCGTCAGACACAGAGGAAGAGGAGGTGGAGGTGGAAGTGGAAGATCTGAGCGACAACCTGCGGCGGGAGGACGGACTAACAGCCCTCAGGGAGAGGAGACCCCTCGGGTAAAATGGATCATATCCACCAATACCTTAAACCTTTTTATTCAGCCTCCCGTATACAGTACGTAGTTATCATTTCTGTAGAGAAATATGATGTAAAGTGAGATAAAGCTTTGTTTTTATTCTCTTCATCGGCAGTCATGGAGTAACACTGCTTCACAAATTGTCTGGTATGTCTTTTTAACTTGCATATATTTTGTGTATTAAAGCATTTTTTATTGTTTATTTTTAATTGTCCCTTCAGACGGTTCTCAGAGGAGTGTGAGGAGGACCCTTTGTCTCATCAAAGGCAGAAGAACCTGGAAACGGAACAGGAGCTCCACCACATGTCTGTGAAAATGTCCCAACGACTAGAGGAGCTCGGCAAGGTGTGTTGTCACAAAATTATCATATTTAAGTGCAATAATCACAAAATGACAACACTAAAATAGTCACAGAACACATATTGAGCTTGATTTCATTGGAATACAGTGTCTAGTGATCTAGTGACCCATTCCTAATAACCAGGACCAGAAGTAAGGAACTATGATGTAACGAATCTCAATTTTCCCATCTGAGTTGTGCTTTAAAGGGGTTGTGTGTGGTTGTTTCTGCAGATGTTGAAACGTGCGCTGGTAGAGAGTGGCGAGTCCAGCGAGGTCCGAGAAGAGGACAATGACTCCCAGCGCAACGGCAGCATTGTGGACAGTCGCAGGCCACACAAAGGTACATTCGAGCACTTCTGTTATTTTAAAAGCCATGGCTCATTTATCATTTATAACGATAGTTACGTCCAAAGGATCCAAAGGATCCAAAGTGTTTTATTGTCAAATGTACAGTACAACACAAGGTCATTCTGGACAATGAAATTCTTGTGGCAGGGCAAGCAACAACTACGTAGTAGCACAAACAGATAGGACTTAAGTACAACAAAGACTGTAAGTACAACGTACAAGTAGAGGTCACATATAAGGGCACGAGGTCGAAGTAAAGGGCAGGGGTAACAGAGTGGCTATACATACTGTACATATACATATATAACCCTATAGCCTACATTTTTAAAAAATCTACAAACGGACAGTCTTGTTCTGAGCTGCTGTAGAGTTTAGTGGGGGGCATGTGATGTGTGGTGTCAGACTATCATACCCTCTCTCTCATTCTGTTTCTCTCTACGCATGGAAGGGATGTTAGCCCAGTGCTCCAACAGGACTGAGATGTAGCTAATGAAGTGGAGCTTTGCTAACTGTCCAACTCTTAACATTGGTAGGCTAGCTAACGTTAGCTGGGTTATACCATGTCAGTGTATCATGCAACTACAAAATTATCTTAACACAGCTAGCTAGCTACAAGCACTCTACCTACTTGCTGGGACAAAGGAATTGTAGCTGGCTGCTGAGAGATTGTGTGAAGAGAGAATGTTAAGGTATGGTGTGGCAAACAAAGGAACAGTTAGCCTAGCTACTGCGGTTAGCCAAACACATCGTGTAGTCAAAGCTAGATAGCATAAAGTTAACTTACCCAAATGCAAAGCAGAATCACACACAAAACACATCATCCATCGAAGTGAATAAAGTTTCGAAAATGAACAAGTCCCTCTCCCCCTCGAGATAAAGCCAGCCATGTTCAGTCTCGTGTTGTTGTTGCTGTTGTTTGGGAGGTGGGGGCCGGCCGATACTCCGGAGACAATAGCCAATGAAAACAAACATGCACATGCATGTAAACATACAAATTGATGCTAATAGACCCCTCACCCCCTCACAAATAGATCAAAACAAGCTTAGTTTCTGGACAAATTATACACATTTCATGAACCTAAAACTGTTGTTTGTTATATTAAGTGGGTTCTTTTCAACTTCAACTTTCATAATATGGAAAAAAACAAAAAACAAGTTAAAAAAAATAACATTTTCACTCCTAGCGCAAATCGAGTTTCGCCAAGATGTGACCCGAAACACCAGCCGCGGTCACAATTATTAGGAAGATAATGGCCCCTCAATCCAAAGCGTTTTATAATTTACCTAGATTTTCTCAATCCAGTTTTTTTTTTCTTTTTTGACATTGATTTTGGAACTGATTCAGCCGTTACACTCTATTGCTCATTTTGGAACTCCCCACATCACCTTCTTCACACCTCCTACTATAAAGCTGTCTCTTACTCTTTCTCCCCCTCTCTCCCTCTGGCTCTGTCTGTCTGTCTACCCACACTTTCATTCATCACTCGATCGTTCGGTCCATACCTTTCTGCACGAGTGACGTCTGAAAGGTAGCGAAGGCTGCAAAGCCATGCTGAAACATGCTGCTGTGTGAAGCACAATAGGCCACCGTGGAAGCACAAACCAGTTATTAACAATTCATCCGCTCAACTCCCAAACTGTGTAAAGTAGCTTTGGGCACAGAATGTCAGAACGATAGAAAAAACTACATTGCGAACATTTCATGGACAGCAGTCATTCAAGTACATTTGAAATGTGTCTTGGTGAGTGGACAATCAGTTTTTGTAGGATACCTGGTGACACCCGTCTTAATTTTGTGCAAAAGCAGAACAGCTGTGGGGAAGCGTACACGAGGGAGAGAAATGGAACTCGGTAGTCAGAGAGAAACAGGTTAAGGCCATGGGTTGAATCATAACCAGGCGTAGGTGGGGGAAAAAAGAGGACAAAATCGGCTTACAATTTATGTCAATAAACTTGACCGTTTGGGCCGCCAAAGTCGTGATTGTTTTTTGATCAAAATCCAATCAACACGCTTCAGCATAACATGCTGATGATCTTGGGTAGCCAGGATTTAAAGGTACAATATGTAATATTTTATTTGCTCATTGTGCAAATCAACCATGATTGAAGCATGGTTAATCTTAAGTCTACAAATGTTGTTGGTCAATGCCATTCAGTCCACTTTTACCTTGATGCCGCTGAAATTTCAAGAATTGTGAGTTGTGGCAGCCAAGCATATACCTGATTAAAGAGTCATCCAGCTCTTTCTGTCGCTTTTTACAAACCGTAGAAAAAGCCACTGAGACCATTAGTGCTGAAAAAAAACTCCTTTGAGGTACTTGAATTTGGTGATTCGTTTCTATTCACATTATACATGTTAGAAAACCATTGCTGGAAACATATGAAAACTGTGAACTATGTAGTACAAAATTGTGGAGTTAGGCCGCTAAACTGTTTTTGAGGTCTTGATTTTTTGGGCGGGGCTAAATGATGGTCACGTGACCCTCCCCTAACACTATATAACAGGGCAGCGTCAATGGTTCTGTTACTGCTGTTACAACAGCCTACAGTTTGCTTTCTAGCTACGGCGCCTTCGTCGTTGCAAATGCATCTTCGCTGGATGCCAGAATTTACTGAACAGCTCGGTCTCCTTATTTAAATTTCCAAAGATTTTGTTTTGTTGTGACCATGAAGCTCGGACCCCGGCAAGGAGCGTACTGGCGTCCCTTAGATTCGAGTGCTCCCGGACAGCGAGAGCCCCACTCTAAGAGCCACTGCAGGCTGGCAGACAGAGACAGTTCAGCGAGCACCAAGCACACAGTCTCTCCCTGCTGGAGCTACAGGGGCTCATGAGTCAGTTCACGAGGATGAACAAAATGAACCAGGTTACTTAAAACACAGATTCCCAAAAGATCAATCTGATCGATAACTCGGTTCATTTCGTTCACCGCTACTTCCGAACCGACTCTTGAGCCTTTGTAGCTCCTGCGGGGAGAGACTGTGTACTTTGTGCTGAACTGTCTCTGTGTCTGCTGCTGCAGCCTGCAGCAAGAGAGAGAGACCCTGCAGAGGCTCTCAGGGTGTCAGGTTTCAGCATCTTCAGTGGACACGCCTCCAGGGTCTGAGAGCAGGGGGGATGGCCTAATTTTTCACGTTTTTGAAACCTAATTTTATATACTTGGTGATTTTCTTAATCATTCAAATTTGGCTGGGTGGTTAATAACACATTTTTTTCTGTGGTGTGGCAAACACAGAACAAATATTTTTTATGTCTTTATGGCTTTACAGGGACTTTAACCACCGTTATTGGGAGAATAATTTTGTGAAACAATAAATATCATAAACAAACATAGAAAAGAGATTACGTAAAGTACATACCCAACATCGTGATCTGATGAGATTGGAGAGAATTTGTGGAGTTGTAACTAAAGATGGAATTTTTGAACTGAACTGAACTTCTAAACCTAATCTGTGAATTTAGAGTGAAAGCAATTTAAGAAATTAAAGAAAAAACCCTTCCGACATCAACAACATGATCGCCAACAGTAGTGATGGATTGATCTTGCCTTGCCCAAGGGACGGAGACTTTGCTTCGATTTGGCGAACACAACTCGCGGTGGATCCCACTGGTGGACCGCGTGGGAGTGAGGCGGCAGGGATGCAGTGAAGCTCCAGTCACTCCTAGATTCGTTTTTAAACTGTATTTTGTTGGCTCATTATTTTGTGATTTACTTGCATAAAATTTCACCAGAATGCAGGAATAAAGGTCTCTGAAACAAAATTTCTTCCTGGGGCAGGATCCCCAGACCCCCCCAACTAATGTTTTGTCAATGGGGTTGAGTTGGATTGAGGTGAGTTGGCAGCATCGGAGGGCAGGTTGGGTGGAGTTTGGGTGGTGAGGTATGCAGTGTGCATGGGAGGGATGCACCTGTAAGGAATTTTGTGGTGTGTCGGAATGATGGGCTTCCACCACCCTAGCGCTTAGAGTGGAAGAAATGACACCTCCAACTGAGCCTCTTCGACTGCAGCTAGACCTACAAGTGTTGGACGAAGACGGCATAAGAATTTAAGTATATTAAATGCATGATATTGTGAAGCACTTACAATGTAATAATGATGTGCTAATGATTTTTCTATGATTCTCTATATGTTAAAATGCAATGATTATAATCAACAAATGACATGATTCAATGGTAATGATTTACACATATATGAATGCACGACTGAAGATGGTGATTTATGTTTTTAAAAGTTAATGAGTCTAACCACAAATTAATTTATGATTCATGATTAAGGATGATGATTTAATACTTAAGCTAATAGTTATGAAGGAAACTGTAATCATCGAAAAACCGTATTGTGTTAACCAGTCTGACAAATAAGGAAGCACCCATGGGAAATCTGAAAAACACAATACAAATAAAGGATTGAGAAGTTCTATGTAGGTGGAACATGGTCTGCCATTTTGGACGTTTTCATAGAGAAAGAAGTCTAAAATGGAGCAAAGGAATGAGTAATTTCCTATGGCCATAGATGGGCCTAAGGAAGGACACCTTGATAGGTCGAGAGGTATGTGAGTCACTGGTCAGGAAGGAGACAAGGGAGGGGACTTGGCTGAAGCAAGATAAAAGCAGAGGACCTGCTGCACGCATCAGGCTTTTTCACCCCGAAGAGGAAAAGACAACTTCAAGAAAAGATCTTGCATGTTGCAAGTTTTCTTTTCATAAGATCAAGTCAAGCCAAAGTCTTCTTGGACACGCCTATAAGCTGGTTGTTCCAGAATAGCTCGGTTTAGTCGCTGGGCTGACCGAGAGACTGTAGTGCAGACATGGGCAAACTACGGCCCGCAGGTCATATACGGCCCGTTGGGCTTTTTAATCCAGCCCGCCGAACTTGTCCAAATTATATTATTAAATTAAATAAAATTATATTTAAACGTCATTCATTTGACCTTTTCCCTGCAATGCCCGCGTTTCCCCAATAGATGGCGCACTCCAGACACATTGACCTTTGTTGGTGTGTGGTGGTTACTCTCTACTTCACTTTTGCGCTTTGCCCTTTGAGCCCTTCTGTAAAAATGAGCGGACCAAAGAAAAGTGGACAGTGAGTGCCGAGTGTTTAATAATGAGTGGACAACAAAATAGTTTTTCACTGAAATCTGATCAACGGCTGTATGCCTGATATGCCAAGAAACTGTTGCGGTTTTCAAAGAATACAATATCAGCTGTCACTTCGCCACAAAGCATGCTAACTACGCTAGCAAGCAGTCAACGCAAGAACAGGCGGCTACGGCTCAGAGGTTGCAAACTGCATTCAAGAGTCAAGTACCAAGGCAAGTTTTTTGCTGGCATTCAAATTAGCAAAGGCTAGCAAGCCTTTCACAGAAGGCGTTTTTGAAAGAATGCATGGTAGAGACAGCAGGTCTCCTGTGTCCGGAGAGCAAAGGCAAGTTTGAAAAAATCTGTTTATCACGCAGGACTGTGACTCACCGTGTGGAACTGATTGACGAAGATATAGCCAGCGAATTAAACAAAAAGGCGGAGTCCTTTATGTTATATTCACTAGCACTGGATGAAAGTAATGACATAAAACACACTGCTCTGCTCCTAATTTTTATCTGAGGGATTTACGACAATTTTGAGATAACGTAGGAGTTTTTGACTATGGTGTCCCTGAAAGGAAAAATGCGGGGAGAGGACTTGTATAACCAAGTGTCTGCTGTCATCGAGAGAATGAAGCTACCTTGGAGTAAACTTGCCAATGTCACCACGGATGGATCGCCAAATTTAACTGGAAAAAACGTTGGGCTGCTGAAAAGAATCCAGGATAAAGTGAAAGAGGAAAACCCTGACCAGGATATTATTTTCCTTCCTGCCTTCACTCATCAGGAATCTCTGTGTAAGTCTATATTGCAGCTTAATCATGTCGTGAATCCAGTTGTAAAACTTGTTAATTTTATACGAGCAAGGGGACATCAGCATCATCAGTTTATTACGTTCCTGGAGGAAACCGATGCAGATCACCAGGACTTACTTTACCACTCTCATGTCCGCTGGTTAAGTTTGGGCAGTGTTTCAATGAGTGTGGGAGCTCAAAGAGGAGATTAGCGCATTTTTGGAGTTAATGGGGAAATCCGCCAAATTTCCTGAGCTAAGCGACAAGAACTGGCTTTGTGACTTTGCGTTTGCTGTGGACATATTTTCACAAATGAATGAGCTGAACGTGAAGCTACAGGGGAAAGATCAGTTTGTGCACGACATGTACACAAATGTTAGAGCCTTCAAATCAAGCTGACTTTATTCTCCAGACAAATTTCAAACAAATCTTTCGCTCATTTTCCCACACTAGCCATGCAGAAAGAGGCGACCCGAAATGCGAAGAAATACAGCAAATCACTGGACGACCTGCACGGAGAATTCTGCCGTCGGTTCTCTGATTTTGAAAAAATTGAAAAGTCACTTGAAAAGACAAAGACCCTGAAACAGCACCAC
>OMKR01109610.1:0-15724 GCA_900302355.1 Cyttopsis rosea | reverse complement strand
TGACTTTTTTGGGGCACATTTAGGGGGGCCAAAAGTCCATCCTTTTCGGAGAAATAAATAAATAAAAATAATTCCTACAGATACAATAGGGCTTCGCCCGGTACGGGCTCAGGCCCTAATAAAAATAATATAAATTCCTACAGATACAATAGGGCTTTGCCCGGTACGGGCTCAGGCCCTAATAAAAATATAAATTCCTACAGATACAATAGGGCTCAGGCCCTAATAAATAAAGAATAATTCCTACAGATACAATAGGGCTTCGCCTGGTACGGGCTCAGGCCCTAATAAATAAAGAATAATTCCTACAGATACAATAGGGCTTCGCATGGTACGGGCTCAGGCCCTAATAATAATAATAATAATAATAATAATAATAATAGGCAGGATATATGTACTGTTTTACATACAATAATTTTATAGCAGTTTTACCAGTAAGGTAAGAGCAGGGTCAGAACTGGGTGCTCCAAAATATTTCTATCTAAATTAATGTAAAAAGACAACTGATGTTTTTATCCTAACATAGCTGCTTTTGTCCGTAATTAGGTTATTACATGATGTCATTATACACAAATGAAACTTTCATGTGATTTAGGTTTAGCAGCAAAACAGCATTCTTTTTCAACTTACCTTCGTCTTGGACGAGAGCTAGATTAGCTATAGACAGTTATCAAAGTCAAAAGTGATGCCTGCTTTTACAATCAAGGTGAAACAAAAAATACTTGATCGTTTATGCTGTTGAATAATATAGGCTTCATGTAGCTCATGCTAACTAGCTTGTTGTGTAACAATGTATATTGATCCAATGGCTAGCTACTACTCCAAACATGTAACATCAAATGTTCAAGGTTGATGACAACATACATTTAGCATGCTTCTCCTCTTCCTCTTTTCTTATTTTTCTAAACTGAGCACCTGGTGGCTTTGTCCTTTTCATTGTCAAAACTTTACCTCACGTTCAGATGCTGTTGATTTATCACCGTCCTTACCTGCGAGTGTGACCAAGTGATTGGCCATAAACATTTCTTGTGTGTGCGCGGTGCGCCCCCAAACATTTGTCGCCCTAGGCAATTGCCTATATCGCCTATGCCAGAAACCGCCACTGGTCCAGAGTAAGGCAGGACTAGAGTTAAGAGCTCCACTCCTCCCCGTTGTAAGCTCATACAAGTTGGAGAGCATTGCTATTGAACTATTTATCACTGGGGAGACCAGGGGATTATTACCAGTACATTCTTGTTATGACTGACCTGTCTAGACACAGATGGGCTGTGCCCATAGACAAAACGACTACCACTACAGTCAAGTCCCTCCTGAAGACTCTCATCCAGGTCTGGGGCTGCACGGAAAGAATCCTCTCAGACAGAGGAGTGGGTTTTGAGTCCTCTCTAATCACTGAACTGTGCAAACTCTATGGCTGCAGCAAGGTACGCACTACCGCCTACCACTCCCATTGTAATGGCGCCTGCAAGTGTTTTAATCAAACTCTACTGTCTCTCTTGAGGTCCTTAGATGAGGAAGACCACCCTATGTGGCCAGATGAGTTTAGATGAAAATAATACAGAGCATTGCACAGGTCTAACCCCTCACTTTGTCTTGCATGGCTGTCACGCCAGGTTGCCAGTTGAGCTGGCAGTTGACTGGAGCCCCCTTGAAGAGGAAATGGTATGACCTGGACATATGGGTACAGTCTCATCATCAAACCCTGCTTAGTGCCTACCAGCATGTGGCAGCCCAGATGCAGAAGCAGCAGTAACGTGAGAAGGAAAGGTATGAACGGAGAACAAAAGCTGTCACTCTGCTCCCAGGAGAAAGGGTCCTCCTGTGCAATTTCCATAGACAAGCCCAAGGAAAGCTGGCACCTCACTGGCATACTACCCCCTTCGTCATTGTGTGCAGAATGGAACCAGACCAGCCTGTTTACAAGATTCGTCCAGAACGAACAGAGGGGCCAGAGAACACAGTCCACCTGAACAACCTTAGGCCTTGCCCCCTCAGACCCAAGCCCCTTCCTTCGCCACAGTCTGATCCAGAGGCAGGTGAAGAGGAACATTTAGAAGCTAGAGAAAGGCCTAGATGGTGTCCGTTAAGCTTCGTACCCACAGCTCCAGTAATAGCCCCACCCCCAGAACCAGTGCTAAAGGCAGAACCAGAGGCAGTACCAGACCTAGCAGTAGAGGTAAGCTTACAGCCAGGTGAGCAGGAAGCCCCCCTGAGATGTTCAACTAGAGTAACCAGAGATAAGAAGCCCCTAAGATATATCTCATAGGTGACAAATGATTGTCAGATGACAGCCCAAAAGAAGGGGTGGGGGTGTCATAGTGGTTTCTGTCATTCTATATGGTTTCCAGTGCTTTATTTATAATATCGTTTGTTGTGATGGACTTTGTGCATGGATGTTGTGTTTACATTTCCTTGCCACCTCCCTTACCTGGATTTTAGCTAGAAGGCCATTTGTCCAGACCAAATTGAAAGCCCTATAAAAGGGGAATGACTATGTACCTTTGGGGGGTCGCTAAGTGGGTGGAAAACTCAGATCCATCACTTCCTCATTGTCTGTCCCGATGCTCGTCACTGGCCTCGTGATCCACCTGGCAGCTGCTGTAGAAGCACCCAATTGGCATTCCGAAGCCAAATAACTTGGAAGGAGCATCTCGTCCTTCGCCAGCGTTCTGACCAGAGCAAGACGCGATATCAGGCACCCGACAACCACGAAAGAACCCGCTGACTGCCTACTAACAGCTAAGTCACTGAAAGTGAAACGACACAAGTTATGTGCGCTAAAGATAAAGGAGTTTTCTGTGTTTGTGCCCTGTGTAATCCAAGGTATTTTGGTTTATTTACAATGTGATTGTTACTATGTGGAATGGATCCAAAAGACACGGAGTGAAGTAGGCGAGTGAAGCGGAACAGATTCTCCTCTTTCAATGGCCATTTGGTTGCAGCCACAAAACCTGGGTTGGACTGTATTTAAAGGTCACCATTCTTGTGACTATTTCCAAATCTAAATTGATGAACATTGAAAATTGTACTGGACAGTGACACTTTATTATTTTAGCTTTTCAAATTTTTAACTAGTATATAAAAGGACATTGTTATACTTACCTTTGTCTCTGTGTTTGTGTTGGTGTGGCCCGGGATCTCAGAACCTGCTGTCACTAGTATTACCACGTGACATATTCATATATTTTTTTAAACAATAAATCAAAATAGATGAGGATGTAACAATTCACTGAACCTGTTTAAAATACCTTGATTATTTTAAGTAAATCAGAACATTTTATTCACAAGTGGACTACTGGAGAACAAATTAAGAAAAAAAACTTTAAAAAAAAGTAAATGTGAATGTTCAGATTGCTTCATCGCATGTAAGTAGACACCATTTTATGAGAAGATGCATGGAACATCGTAGTGAGTACAAAACAGAGTAAGAAATATTTTTAATGTACAAAAGCTAGCTTTGAAAAAAGCTATTAGTTTGCTTGTCGTTTATTGGGCAGCACAATTGATATAAGGATGGAAGAATGAAAGGACAACGCATACATTTTCATTTTCAATGCAGGCATTCATGAACGCCTGCATTGAATATGAAATGTAATCTGTAAAGAAATTAAATGTAAAGATATAATCAGCTGGAGTAAACTTTTGGAATCAATTAGAAAATTAAAACAAAAACGCCATTTGACATTTCGTTTTTCAAGACTTACATTGCTGTGGAGTGGACAGTATTTTAATGCAGTAAGTGGAACAGCGCCCCCCAGTCTTGCATTCCCATTTAAATGTCCCCATGCTTTTTTTTTTTGAAAAAATGAAATGTCAAATGCCGGTTTTGTTTTAATTTTCAAATTGTTAGAAAATTACATAAATTTTTTTATTGTGACTTAAATATTGCTTGCATAAATGGAAAATGAGGTTACATTGTTTATATTGCATTTTAATTTTCAAATTTGAATTAACATTTGAATATTGTCCACTGTACAGCGGGGTTGACTTTGAAAATTTAATGTCAAACAGCTTTTCCATTATTATTTCAATATTGTCATAGAACACCCATACAAGTATGTGAAAATGAAAATGAAAATTGGATTATTGCATTTTCCTTTTCGTTTTGTCTCAAATAATACATACATAAATAAATGTAGTGTGATTGTTCATTTTCAAGTTTACATTTTCATTTAAATTTAGTCCTCTATGGGCTTCCATAGTTTCAGGTTTCACCACAGCATAGTGCGCTGTGTTTTAGCCAATCATGTCTTCTTATGCAAATAAGCCTGGCCTATAATTTACATTAACCACGATGTATGTTTAATGTTATGAGTTTTATTTCACTCACATTATCATCTCAATTATTGTGTGCCTGTGTCCACTATATGCATCCACTTATCTATTGTTTTCTTTTTATATTATATAATAATTAAGGTAATCAATGTGAATTGCACCGATGGCAGTGAGTACTCTTTTTACAACACGATGATTTCATTATTTACAATTAAGAGGGAATCTGGTTGAGTTTAATTCATAGTTGTTCGTTGAAAGCAAAATGCACGTCCTGAAAATACTGTTCATCATTTTAGGGGAGAACTTCCCACATAACCCGACCCCGATATTACACATTAGGCTGTGTTGTAACAAGTTTTTTATCCCCTTTTTAAGGTGTCAGATCATGAGGTGGAAGTGTAAGCTTCAAGCTGTAAGCTTGAATCATCACCCAAAGGAGAACTTCTTAAGCATTACATACTGAAGCATAGTACATTTGGTCATGGAAATGCAATCCCCTGTCTTCATTTGTGATGTCCCTTTTAAAACATGGGGTTTGCACACACTTGTCCAGATGCCACAACACACAGGAAACTGAAGGGAACAACATTGAAGGCCTACTCTCTTACAGATGTAAAATTTGTGATACTCTCTATCCTAATACAATATTTTCAACACATCTCTTCCCATCGAAAGAATCACGAAACCATAGAATGCATTTATGTTGGATGCAATTTCAAGACAAATTTATATGGAACACATGCTACACACAGAATCAGAAATCACAAAATCTATTCATGGAGGGATTTTAAGGCTGATGTAATTGGAAAACAGCCTTCCCTTTTGAAGAAGGAAGGGGTTTTTGTGCCTCATGTGGGTAGAACTGTCAAAGGTACGGTTTACTGTGTCTCAGCCGGCAATCTTGATGCTCATGCATTAAGTGGGCTTGTGAAAGCTTTTCTGCCCATTACGTATGTTTGTTTTGCATTGCACATCATTCAGATTTTCAGGAAAAGGAAGTGCGGTCAGGAGCTTTCATCAGGAGATCCATGAGGAGACACAGGCCCAGAACATATACAGCAGCTTTAGGAATTACCTCACCATGTTCCTTCGGCAGCTTCCTAAACATAATGCCAAGAGACTGATGAAGGAGATAAAACATAACTGCAAAACAACTGCTTTATTTAGATGTTAGACTAGATGTTCAATTTCAACATAGATTATTGTTTATGTTATAAACTGCAGAAATTTATTTTGATTTTGATATAAAGTACTTTTCCGTTCAGCACAGGTTACCTACTGTATGTTTACAGTATGTTTGCACCATTAACAGTATTTTGGTCAATATGTGTACCTGTACCTGTACTTTTTTTTTATTAGAAAATGTGTTCATTTCAGGCCATCACTGTCGCTGGAGGACAGTCTCCTGAAAGGGCACCCTGCCTCTGTCAGAGGCAAGAAGATCCTCAGGCCATTCTGCACGTCAGTACCAAGTTGCGTTGCTCAATCAGCAGTGAGGCTTCCTGGATCAAGGAGGGTTTCTCTCTCCACCACTTGCCTCCATTCTCCAGGGACAGCCCCTTTGTCCACCAAGGTGCTGTATAAAATAAAAAAAAATTGAAACACAAAAGACAACAATAAATAACCATAAAATAACAAAGGTATGGATAAGGTAGAGAGCTGCTGAGACAGGCACCCAGCTGTGCCAGCACCATAACAAGTATCTTCCAATCTTCCAACATTTGGAAATCACAAAAGCACCACCTGGGAAGAAATTGAGGTTTCTAGCTGCATTCCTGTTGGAGGATTATCAAGATTGATCTGGCAGATACCTGCACATGTACCTGTGAGAAGAGAAGTGATTAAAGCATCACTTTCATCATAAGAGACAATTGCCTAAATGTACAGGACTAGAGCAATAGGTAAACAGAAGCAATGCAATGGAAGCCAGATGAGGAGGAGGTAATTATGGAAGCAAACAAAGGAAGAAACTTTCACAAAAACCATCAACAACTGATTACTTACACAAAGCATGTCAACAAAACACAATAAACCACCCTCAATTGTTTTGTTGGCACTGCAAAGGAACACACTATCCAGCTTTGAATCCTCAGTATCATCCTGGAAAAAGAGCAAACCATTCAAAACCCCACCCTCACAATTTCATCAAAACTCAACAGACAAGATCAGCCTCCTCCTAACGCTCTAACTCACACCATTTAAAACTATAATTAGACAAACAAAGTCACCTTCCCATCCACAAGTTTACCTCTCCACTAGCCTGGGTGTCTTGTTGATGGTTCTGCATCAGTGATTATGCACGGAGACCGCCTAAACCAGTCATGGGCAAACTACGGTCTCACCCGCGAGACAATTTAATCTGGCCCACGAACATAAATAATAATTAATAATACAACACTAGAACAGCAGTGTTTTCACTGATGGGCCATCAGCCTCCATCACCAGAGTCACGCAGAGCAGAAGGCGGGTATCGATGCCTCTGCAGAGCCTGAGAGAGTGTTCGAGATTTCCCTGTTACAGAAGTGCAGGATTTGTTATTTACAAGTATTTACATAAAAACAGTTTTTACTAAATTAAGTCCCATAGTGACTCGGCTCGCGAGGCACAGGGCTTTTTTGTTTTGTTGTGGAAACGGAGGAAAACAGGAAAACTCTTTATTTTGTTTGGAGACACGAAACCGGGATGCACAGTGGACCGGAGTTCACTCCCTCTCCATTTAGCCTGCTTTATAGTCACCACAAGCAAGCTGTGTGGCTCATTGCACGCGCACCACCAGAGAGTATTATAGTTGCGCGTTGCCATGCCATGGCAATATTCTCCTGAAAGACAGGGGGAATGCACAGTGGACCAGAGATCACTCCCTTTCCACTACTCAATCCACTAGCCCGATCCAAGGTGGAAAGGGACGGATCCTTAACTCAGTTGTGGTAAAAAAAAAATTCAATTCATACAAGTAGGAAACGAACGGAAATAAATACATTTAAAATAAAAACACAGAAAAGCGGTGCGGCGTGGACAGTGCACCGCTGTCTAGAGGAGAAAAAACTTCACTCCAATTCTCTTAGTTAAGTTTATGTTTTTAATTTTCCATAACAAGTAAGAAAATCAGGAAACTAAATAAATCTAAATCTTCCTCTAAATCCCTGTTCTGAATCCTGTGCTGCATCTCAACGAGCTTCAACCGATTATCAGATGATATTTTATTATTTCTATATCATAATCACAATATATTTGTGTGGGGGACCCGAGCCCCACAGGTTCAGGGGAAGGCTGGAGGACACAGGAACGTTGGTTTAACCTGCCGCGCAGGTGTTTATTTATCACAATCATAACATAACAGTGTCTCATCAACACTTGTAACAGTGTTTTCATGGAGACTTGTATTGGCTGGCTGCCACTCGTTCCTCTGTGGCTCCGACCCCGACCAACAAAAACACACAAACAGCACCAGGTATGGGAATTTGCAATCACCTCAAGTCCCCCACACCTGGTGCTGGCAGCCGAGGGAGAGCTGGCGCTAATCAGTCCAGACTCTGGCGAACCACGCCCCCCTCGCCTGCCACAATTAGATATTATTATCATTACATGACATAAATTATTATATTAAATTATTATTTCTCTTGGGATTATCATTCTCCGACCATTGTCTCTACCTAATGGGCCATTACGCCTCTGCTGGTACCAAGAGACCAAGAGACAAGTTTGAGACATCCACTCTGCCTGAGTTCTACACCTCTTTGATCAAGGCCAAGTTTCCAAACACAAGATAACTGGCCCAGAGTAGGTTGGTCCTGTTTGGATCCACCTACATCTGCAGCAAAGCTTCTCAGTCATCAACCTCAACAAGTCAAAGCACAGATCCAGGCTGAATGATGAACATTTGCCATACTGAGGATTTCTACTTCAATAATGCTCCCAGACTTGAATAAGCTGATAGAGCAGGAGAATAGTTCCACTGTTCTCATTGACATGCAGCAGGTATTGGTGATGAATATATGAAATGGCAATAATTAAATACACTGATAAGAAAAGGTATTGTCATATAACTGAATGTGTTTTGAAACCAAATGTACAGGTTTAGAAACTTGAAAAAAAAACTGAAATATGAAATGACAACCATATATGAACTGATAAGAGTTAAGTTAGCCAACCTGAACAAAAAATGGAAATGGCACTGTTGATAAAACTAATCAGTTACTTATGCACTACTGTTAAATAAATGAATATTATAAGGCAGGGGTTCTCAAACCTATTACACAAAGGTCCGCATCTGATTTTTATTCAAGGTCAGAGGTCCAGAACGATTGGCAATAACAAAATAACATTTAATCAACTCACTTATAACTTTTATGCAAAATACATTCAAGTTCAAGACAGTCAAGATAGTCACAGGGTGTTCAGGACTGCAATAAACTTCAATTCTGCATCACCAACAGATTCAAGATTCAATAATTTATTACCATTTCAATAAAACATTGATTGGAACTTGTTTTAGTGTATGCTCAGGGTAGACAAAACAGTATAAACACACATCAACAATGCAATACAAATACACATCAGCATAAGCATATCAAAATACTCTAGCAAGGTAAATAAAACATCATCATAAACATATGAAATACTCTAATAGAGTAAGTGTCTGGTGCATTAAGAAACCCACAAGGGGACACAGTTAAAATTAGTTCATGGACTGAACTGATGGTAACATAGGAGTAGCTTGTAAGCTGTTTCATCATTACAAGAGATCAGATCCATCACAGTGGTGTCATCCGCAGATTTGAACATTCTAACTGAGTCAGAGTGAGAAATACAATCGTTACGATACAATATATACAGGAGAGGTGACGGAACACAACCCTGGGCAGCACCAATGCTAATCGGCAGCACCAATGCTAATTGGCATTGAGTTTGATAACTTGTTGACTTTAACTACTTGTGATCTATTGGTCAAAGATCCAGTTACACATGGACCTGTTGACACCCATCTTTAGGAGTTTGTCATTCAGCCTTGTTGGAATAATTTTATTAAAGGCAGAACTAAAATCAATAAACAGGACACGTGTGTAGGTAGCATTGGCCTCTAGGTGCTGCTAACCCTAACCCTAACCCTAACCCTAATGCAATGGGATACAGTGTCCTCTACAGACCTATTTTTACTTCAAGCAAATTGAAACGGGTCAAGCATCACACTGGACAGGTAGTTGGTTACTAGTTTCTCAAACACCTTTATAATATCAGAAGTCAAGCAACTACATTTCATTTTGTGCCAATATTCAACATCAAAGTTCAAAATCACTAATGCCAGGGGTAAACTCACCCAATACTTCTTCTTTCTTCTTTCATACAAGTACGAAACTGATGGAAATATATACATCTAAAATAAAAACACACTGCTTTATTGGTTTTGGCCGGAGACACCGAAATGCCCAGTGTGCCACATCAAACTCCACTCCAATTCTCTTATGTTCGCATTTACAATTTTCCATACAAGTAAGAAAATCCTCAGCACCCACAGAGAAGGTCGAGCATGCACAGGAAAAATGCAGAGGGAGAGGGAGACAGGGGCGGCAAGCGGGAGTGGCTCGGCTCCACTGGGCGCCCCCCTCCCGTCGGCACCCACCGGCAGGAACATAAATCTTAAGATAAAATATTGAGCAATAGAAAATGTTTTCTATGGTTTTCTATTTCTATTTAATTTTCTATTGAGCAATTTTCATGCCATGAGTGTCATTTGTTGGTCTTTATAATTTGAAGATGATGTGCCATATAAATGGACATATATTCAAACCTCCTCAGCCAGCCTCTCTTCGATCGGCTCTATTTTGTTTTTCACTGTTGGCAGAAATGAACCGGAAACACGCAAAAAGCGAACCAATCACAGCTCTTGTGGTCTTGGTCCCCAACTTGTAGTTACATTTCTGGAGAGGTGCACATAAGCTACGGTGGCGTGCCTACGGTGTATGTACGGCATACCTATGGCGGCTATTCGACGCAGAACTATAAAGCAGCCTATAATTTAGCAGCCTGCAATTTTAATACCACCCATATTAGCTTAGAACACATACACACCCACACAAATCTTACTCCAAACAACACACCACCAGACCAGGGCCTGCGAGGCAGGAGGGGTGCAAGTGGTTCGGGTTCGATATGCCTGGAAGACTCGCGCCCCCACACCCCACAATTTTAACTGCGTATACCAACAGCACACATTTAGCACTGAGAATTCTGGGGTGGTGGGATGCTGGAGGGTTGGTGTGGGGGTGTGGTTGGCCGGGGGGTGAATGGGAGGGGTCCTGGTGGCTTGCCCCTGGTGTCGGGTGGTTTCTGGCTTGCTGCGACCCAGCGGGACTGCAGAGAGCCCCTTGGTGGTTGATTGGCATTGTGGGTGTGGGTTGCGGTGCAGGGGACAGCTGTCGATTGTGCTCCCGCTGTGCGGCTTGTCTGCGGTGGGTGTCCGGGGTGCCGGGGGTGGTGGAGGAGCCACTGGGGGGATTGATGTTGAGTTGCCCTGCGCCATGCACACTCGGCGACTTGGGTGGGGGCTTGTGGCCGGATGGGGCATCTCACCGGTTACAGTGTGGCAGGCCTCCTCTTTGCACAGGGTGTTGGTGGGCGTGGGGGCCCCGCCAGCCTTGCGCCCACAGCCCGGGGTCTGCACTTGCGGGTGCATCTTATGCCTGCACATGGGAGTGGGTTGTACTTACATGGTGACAGCACAAAAAATAAAAATAGCAGAGTATTTGTATGCCAGTGCATCTAGGACAGAGTTGATCTGCAAGTGGAGTTCAAATTCTTGACCTGCAATGCCGCTCTTTATTCATTCTTTAATCAACAAATACTGCTGCAATAACTCGGTCCTGTGCACGACCTGTGTGATGACAAGAGCACAGCTTTATACCACCAATCCCCCTCTTTGCAGCATGATCTGACTATGTTTTGATCTATAAACAACTAATCATCATTACCATTACCATTTCCAAGAGGAGGAGAATCACTACGGGTGAGACAAATAAACATAGAAACAAATATACAACAACACGTACATGGAAAAACATAAACATATAAGCATCAGACGACACCATGTATTGACAAAACATAATTAATTAAGTAGACAGAAATTGAAACAGAAATTTGGCATGTGGCCTCTTCCTGTGTTAGCTGAGGCAGTAAAGGAGAGAAACGGAGAGGGGTGTGTGGCAGTGTATCCACAATGTCAGTGTTTTTAAGGAGGAGGAGACGTGAATGAGAGCAAACAGCGCCGTTCGGGTGTGTGTTTAATGAGGTTTACAAACCAAAGGCCAAAAGCCAAAGGATAACACAAACTTTAAAAGAATAATATTCTTGCTGCAGCTGTTCTCAGCTCGGGGTTAGGTTCTTCCCCAGCGCCTGCGTGCTGCCAAGCTTTATTTCCTTTCACACGAGGATTGCTTCGTGACGTAATCCGAGACACAGGTATCGGTCACGAAACCACGCCAATTCTGGAAGGACACAAAACAGACCGATCGCCCGCATCCTGCAGGCACTTTTCCGTTGACTCTCTCTTGAGCAACTTCTTCCTTTGTTCGTCACTTGTGTGGTTTTGTTTCCCTCGTGTTTTTATTTTGGCCTTTGTTTCCCCTTTAACGGAACTGCGCAGATGCACCATTTTGAAACTGCCACTTTGAGACTTCCCTACGAGCTATACTTTGGACTGTTCCATTGGTGTGACACCGATCACTGATGCAGCAGCGACCAGCCAAGCCTCAGACATTAAGATGATCGCGGTGTAGTTTGGAATTACTTGCTGGTTGTCTCCTTCTAAAACTGCTCAACTCGGTCATCATCGGAGTCCAAGTCGGCCGAAGGAACAAAGCAACGGTTGGGGACCCGTCAAGCTGTCCAGAGGCCTGCCGAAAACATAGGCAGAGCGACGCTACGGTTGGTGATCAGAGTTCGATGTCCATAACGTTTTATTTCTTTCTTTAATTCCTAGACCAGCCTAAAATTCCCCCTTAGCGTGTTAATAAACAATTCCTTTAAATGAACAGTTCTCCCATCCTCGCCAGTATTGATATTTAGTTATCCTTTCCTTTACCAATTACTCTCTTCCTTTCTACGATTTACGATTTCATTATTTTATTTCTACCTCATCTCAATACCTGACTATTAACCCTTTATTATGAATAAATTCCCATTCATTGAGTAAACAGTTGTCTGTGATAAATATTTGGAAGCCAGGTTCGGGAATTCCTGAACGGTAGGATCCACTCCCTGAGATAGACCTATAAAGAATTAAAACCCTTCGCCCTGATTTTTCCAAGTTTTATATAAATATGCTGGCACCCATCTAACTCTAATACTATCATAGGTCTTATATTGTTACAACTGTGACACCATATCGCTGTATGATGCATTGCTCGTTGAACATGTTGCTCGATGGCATCCTCGGTTGGAGGTAGGTTTGCAGCAGATGCATCTGTTGTCCAGTATGAACCTCAGCTCATCCAAATTGGTACACATACGTCCATTCTATTTCATATTATTACCATACAGCAGAAGGGCATTATTTTCTTGCTACAGGCAATGATTCCTCTAGGCATGCAGATAGTCCAAAATGAGCCAGATCTTTCAGCTCACTGAAATGGGTCTTAAGTTTGGTTTGCTTAACTTTTCTATCCTGTATAAAACACTTGTATCACAGCCAGTGAGTGCATGGCACACTGGTAGACAGATGCATGTATTTTGCTAGTTTCTTTGAGATGGTGGCAATGGGGACAAATCTATCCCTCATAACGTGGCCTGCATTCCTTAGCTTGCATAATAAACAAGCAACACTTCCACATCTGTATCGTCACACCTAACAATGATGCGAGAATGTCTCTGCAAGATGAATAACATAACACCATTTGTGTGTCAGCTTCCTCCTGATCTCTGTACAGTGATGTTAAACTGTTGACTCTTGCATATACTGTAATCTTCACCTCCTCACCTTTGTCAAATCCACCAGCCGAGATGATGGAGTCATCTGAGTGTAGTCTCTGTACTGTACATGTAAGCCTGTAGTGGGGATGTAGTTGAAATCTGCACAGAGCAGTCTTGTTTTCACTGCTCCTCAGCTAATTCTTGTAGTTTGGAACATTTGTGTTACCAGTGATAACATGTGTATGTCAGTTGTGAGAAGCTTTTTGTTCTTTTACTCGTTAGACATCTATCAAAGCTGCATTTAGCTTTTCCCCATCTTCTAGGAAGCTTGAGAGATCTCTTGCCACCTTCTGTCATGCTACCTGTCCATTTGCAATACTGATTAGCTCATCTGAAATACTCTTCAAATCAAATGGGCTCTGCCTGTCTTATTCAAACTCCATTACTGTATTTGTATCACTTCCCTCTCATCCCTGTTCATGCAGGATGCTCCATGCTCTCTGTGGGGTTTTGATGCCTTTTCTGCTCCATTGCAAAGCTCTGTCATGGCATCATGGTACCCAGCAGCAACATGTCTTGTTATGAGTCACCTTTTCATAGTTCCCTTTCGTTGAGTGAAACTGCCAATTCCTCCTTGACTCTTTCCTTCTCGGTTGATAGCATTGTGGTGAACCTGCTGATTGGCAGGGAGACCACACAGTTAGAGTGATTGCCAAAACCTGTAGCTGCTCAATTGACTCTGCTAGAGACTCCGGGATCTGTTAAATTGTGGGAACCAGGAGCCGAGCAGGTTGGTTCTGGAGGCAGCACTAGGTGATCGTTGGTCGCCCACACCTTGTCGATGGACAGTGTGCAAAGCTCAAGCCCCAGGAAAGGGTCTCGCCAACTGGGCGAGTAACTCATTAATCTAACGTTTAATGTTATTTGCTGTTTCGTCTGCGTATAGTTTGGTCCATGTCTGTTTATTATTTATGAATTACGCATGGCAGTGCTTGCAGTGGGCAGGGCGGAATTTGTGCTGGGACAGGTGTGTTTGCCACATTGATTATGGATTTTGCTGTGCGGTTGGCATGTCCTTTGCGAGTGTGGAGTTTTTCCCATTTGCAGTGTATTGCCAGGTTGTTGGTCTGGCCTCCTGTGGCCATTTTGGCTTCCTTCACATGTTGCTTGAGGTGCATAAAAGTGTGCCACTTTTATTTGTACCTGTACCTTATTATACCTGTTGTAGGTTTGCGCGGCTCTCCAACCTACAAGTGCCACTGACTTTCCCTGCCTTGGTAATTCATTGATCGTTAAATAAACAATTCTCAATAATAAATAAACAGCATAAATTTTCCTAAACTTGTGTGTTCTGTTAGAAACTCTGGCATTGCATCCTAGTGAGCTGTTAGAATTGTGTTATATGGGGTAGTCATCTGGGGAACATGTTCTCACTCACTGGGGAGTACCAGACTGCAAACTCTTTGCCCAGGGTTCTCAATTTGTCTCTGCTGGCTTTGAGGAGACCTGCAAGCAGGGGAAGTTAACAACAACAACAAAAAAAAAATCACTGCAAACAAACATCACAAACAAAAAACAAAACAAAAGAAAGAATCTGAAACAAGATGGACTCTCGGACCCAGGTGCAGAGAGTAGAGAGGGGCAGATGTAAAAAAGGAGTTTAATAACAACTCAGGTGAAACTAATAACAAAAACTATGCCTGTAATGCAATCTCACTAAAACTACACACTAATACAGCAGGAGGAAAAAGGGACAAACAGAAACTCAAGCTGAAGTTTTGACGGATGGATAAGACCACAAGGGGACACGGAAACTGGTAGAGTGACGTAGTTTGAGCATAAGCTTCTCCAAGACTACTATATTCACTGCTCAAACAAATGAAGGAAACACTTAATCGTCACAGTATAATACTAAGGCAGTTAAACTTCATGGATATCAATCTGTCCATTTAGGAAGCACAAGTGATTGTGAATCAATTTCACCTGCTTTGGTGCAAATGAAATTGACAACAGGTGCAATGGAGAGGCAAAAGCAAGACAACCCCCAAAAAACGAATGGTTTTGCATCTGGTGGTCACAGACAATTGCTCTTTCCTTATCCTTCCTGACTGATTCTTCTCTAGTTTTGTGTTCTGCTAGTGTCCTTGTCACTACTGGTAGCATGAGGCGGTACCTGCAGCCCAATCATGTTGCACAGGTAGTCAGGCTCCTCCAGGATGGCACATCCATACCTCGGTCGCAAAAGGTTTGCTGTGTCTCCCAGCACAGTCTCAAGAGCATGGACGAGATGCCAGGAGACCGGCCGTTACACAAGGAGAGCTGGACAGGGCCGTAGAAGGGCATCAACCCAGCAGCAGGACCGGTATCCGCTCCTTTGTGTGAGGAAGAACAGGAGGAGCACTGCCAGAGACCTACAAAATGCCCTCCAGCAGGCTACTGGTGTGCATGTTTCTGACCAAAACTGCCGACGTCCTCTAGTGGGACCTGTGCTCACAGCCCAGCACCGTGCAGCTCGATTGGCATTCGCCAGAGAACACCAGAATTG
>OMKR01109587.1:0-13532 GCA_900302355.1 Cyttopsis rosea | reverse complement strand
AATAAAATGTGAATTTCCATCAGTTGGGTTTAGGAAAAATTACTGTCGAACCAAATTTTAATGTTCCAATTTTCAATGCTAATACACGTCTTCTTCCTGAGGTAAACATGTATTATTACACTGTTATATAAGCTTTTACTGTGATAATGGCATAAAATAGAGACAATTTCATTGTTAATCTCAATTGTTTGTATATTGTAATCGTCAACTAAATTGTCATGACTGTGACAAGCCTATGCATCAGTGTGTTTGTGTGTTCAGTGTAATTTGGGGGATGTGGTGCATGGGTGGAGTGGGTTTGAGCAACAATGTGGTTTTTACCCTCCAGGAGTACTCTGGTGGACGGGGCTGGGTACTGCACCCAACGCCATCCGCCAGCTCTCTGAGCCGACGAAGCCGCTGTCCGTCTCCGGGGAGATAATCCCGTCCTGGAGAACAGAGGAGACATATACACACACACACACAATTATATACAGACACTTAATATTATTATTATTATAATTATTATTATTATTATTAATATTGTTATTGTTATTATTTAAAAAATATTTGTAGCATTCCCCAGACTACATGTGGTTTAATTGTAGCTTCCACTAAGTGTGCAATAACCCAAATTACAAACAGTATGTCTGTCTGTCTGTCTGTCTGTCTGTCATATATACTCATATTAACTTCAGTGAAAATGAAATTATTTGGGCTATTGACCTGGGACAGGGCTCTGTGGGCCTTGGGCTGCAGCTTGGAGCTCCTGGTCTCCGAGGCTGCGCTCTCCCCCAGGCTGGTCAGGCTGCTGCTGTGGGACCTCCCGTCCACCTCCACCAGCCTACTCCTGGTCCTAGCGATGGGCGGAGGAGGAGGATGACCGAGGGTGGAGGAGGAAGAGGTGGGGGACCGGACCCCCCCCGAGTTCAGAGCGGGAGGGTTGGACTCCCTGCTCCTCTGTAGGCCATTGGGATTGGGAACCACCGCAGCATCCTGGTGATCTGGTTTGGATAGCCTGTCAACAGGGGTAGTTTAACCCACTAGCTCAGTGTTTTTCAACCGCTGTGCCATGAAAAATGTTAAAATTACACAAAAAAATTATAAATAATAGAAATTAGCTCAAAGTTGTCTACAATAATGAATGAAATAAACCTTACAGTGAACCAGAAAGATAGACTTATAGATAAACCAAAGACTGACCTGTGGTGTGGGAGGTGGGCTTGGACCCCAACACCTCCAGATTGTTGGTGGTGTGTGTCTCCTCCGCCCAGGCCCCGGTATAGGCCCCAGTCCAGGCCCCGGCCCAGGAACCTGGGAAGCTTCCGGAAGCTTTGGAAGCTGGACAGCGAGGTGATGGACACCGGCTCAGAGGATCTGGATCTGGATCAATTAAGAAAACATGGATGACTCATGTAATATCTGCAGCATACGCACAGTAATACACATTTTGTGAATTACTTCCGCTGTAGTTCAGATTTGTTAATTCCATTTGAACAGGCGGAGGAGCCACTGCTTGAGCAAATAAAAACTAAAATAGAAGTGTCACTGGTTACGTGGTAATGTAAAATGTGTGTGTCAATTAGAATACTTGAAAAACTCAATTTGATGGTACTTTAAATGCACATTATGAAAAATGTTACTCTGGGTCTCCAGTTGCTTTCCTACATATTAAAATGGAAGAAGAAAGAAAGAAAGACACAAAGTTGTATAAACTTTATCTGTCTGTAATAAACAAAAAAAAGAAAACAAAGCAAAAAAATGCAAAAAAGACAAAAAAATTCACCATCATTGATAAAAAAAGGGAAAAAATGTAAAAAATGTATAACAAACAAACAAAAAAATAAACAATATATATATATAGTGTTGGGCAAGTTACTGTTATAATGTAATTTATTACATATTACTTGTTACTTTCATTTGAAAGTAATAAGGTACTTTACAATATTACTTTCTGTGTAAGGTAATACATTACTTATTACACTACTTTTAAGTTACTCACCAAAATAAGCACAAGTCTGAAGGCATTTACAATGAGTAATTTAGTAATAAGAGCTACGTTCCTATGGTTCCTCCATCCATGTTTGTTTACATTCGCTCTCACGTGCAGATAAAATAATAAAAATAATAAAATAATAAAATATTGCTGTAAAGCGGTTTTGCCGCTGATTTGCGAAATAGCTGAGGGGAGGGACCGTATGTGCAGCTGTCCTATCACGTGAGCATGATCAGATCAGGCAATGTATTTGTCATGACGTACAGCAGATATACCCAATGAGACCATGATTTCTCCGGTCAGATATAAACTCTAAATGAGTTTATATCGACAATCCTAATCGGACAAAACACAATATCCGTAACGGAATTTCATGGCCCACCCCTAGTAACACACGTTACTTGACATGGTAACTGTAATGATATTACCCACATTGTATTACTAACTTGTTATATTAATGCGTTACTGCTAAAAAGTAATTTATTATGGTAACGTTACCCCCAACACTGTATTTATACTTTTGCCTTTTGGGGCAGCAGCCTCTGGTTCCTGAGATAGCTGCCACAATATGGATATTCCTAAATGAGTGAGGGTGGGACCCTCTCCAGAATTAAATTTGGTTGTCTTCACTATAACAAAATACTATGTGTCTGCTTACTGGTCCGTCAGGAGGACCAAGTCTCGCTCCTCCAGTCTGAGTTGGAGGGACGCCAGGTAGAGCGCCATCTCGTCCTCCATCACGGACTCCTGCACTTCGCTGTCTCCGCTGGCCGAGCTCACCTCCACCCCCAGCTCTCCACCCGACTCCCCAGACAGAGGCAGTGCCGGACTCTACAAAAATGACAAAATAACAAATGGAAATAACAACTAGCTAGCAGCAGCTAGCCTGAAGAAATAAAACATTTTTTATTTTATTTTAGATAAAAAAAACTAAAAATGTATTCTCTATTGCATTATTATTATTATTATTGTAAATAATGTTATAAAGTGGAAGCAGACAACCTTAGTTACTTATTGCTAATAGGAAATAATGCTCTATAATAATAATAATAATAATAACAATAATAATAATACCAGTCGTACCTCAGGGTGCGGCAGGGAAGACGTCATAGAGGAAGGGGTGGGGTGAGGTGGAGGAGCCCTGGAGATGAGCTGCCCCGGGTCATGGTCCACCTGCCTCTGGTCCTGCCCCTGGTGCACCTGCCCCTGGTCCACATGCTTCTGGTCCACCTGACACTGCCCCTGGTCCACCTGCCCCTGGTGCATCTTCCCCTGGTCAACCTGACCCTGCACCTGGTGAACCTGTCCCTGGTTCACCTGCCTCTGGTGCACCTGCCTCTGGTGCACCTGCCTTTGGTGCAACTGCCCCTGGTCCACCTGCCTGTGGTCCCCCTGCCTGTGGTCCCCCTGCACCTGGTTCACCTGCCTCTGGTCCACCGGCCCCTGGTCCACCTGACCATGCCCCTGGTCCACCTGCACCTGCCCCTGGTGCATCTGCCCCTGTTGCACATGCCGCTGGTCCTGGTGCACCTGCGCCTTGTCCACCTGCGCCTGGTCCACCTGGTCCTTGTCCATCTGGTCCTGGTCCATCTGGTCCTTCCTCTGCTCCACTTGCTCCCTCAGCTCCTCCATGCACGTCCCACACTGGAAGATCAGCCCCTCAAGCTCCCTGACACAAAGATAAGAAAAGACTCATGAATATACTGTTCCATTCAATTCACACTTCACCTCCATGTACAGATGGGCATGAATGAGACTTTTTAAGAGCTTTTTAACATCACTTTAAGGAAAATTTAATTAAATGTTGCATGATGAAATTAAGCACATGACTCCTCTCTCCATTGAATATGATAATAATAATGTTAAACCTATACATAATAAACTTACTAGATTTGTATATCACAATTCATACAGGAAATATAACTCAAAGTACTTTCACAAAAGGTACAAATAAAAAATATGCAGGAAACATGTAAGAAGTGCAGGAAAATACAAAATATAAATTACAAATCCAAATATATATATATATATATATATATAAAATTTAAAATTTAAAAGATAATTTAAAAGGAAATACACAATTGTTTTTTAGAAAACAGCCATTGTGGAAGGACTTGAACCTACATATGAGCACTCAATGTACATCCCCATAAAAAGACCAAAAATGCATTTCCACATTATGCATATTGAGACAAATGGGGTAATCAATAATAGAATAAATCAAACAACGTCACCTGTTAGGATCAAAGGGTCCTATTTCAGCGATTCTCTGCTGGCGAAGTCTGTGCTCGTCCCTTGCCTCCAGATAACCTCGTTCCAGACAGTCCAGCCCCTGGACCATTTGAGAGAGACCCTGCACATCAGATAAGATAAGATCAGATAAGACTTGAATGAGTAATCCCCTGAAGGAGAACATGTTGAAGGGTCATGAACCTCATCTTAACTGAACTGTTCATATTGTTTACCTTCAGCTGCTCAAAGGGATGGAGTTTCCCGCTCTTGATAAGGTGCTCGAACGTCTGAACCTTTTACAAAAAACAAATAATGTATAATTCAAAATTAATTAATTAAAAATGAGTACCAAGTATCAAACTGGGGACTTTTTCAGTTTCTGGATTTACTGTTTTTAAATAAAATAAAGTACAATAAAAAACAATACAAATTTAAGTAAAAAATGTACTGATACAAAAAGTATTAAAACAATGAAATATGACAAAAAACAACAATTATTAAAGTAAAAAAATGAACTCATAGTTCATTTAAAATAAAATATATAAGTATTAAATCGAATAAAAGTAAAAGTATGTATTAAAAGTATGTATAAAAAAAGTATTACATCCATAAAATACAATAAAAAAACTATAAATAATAAACTTAGAATTAACTGTAAAACTTAACGAATCAAATTAAATAATTATGAATAATGAATGGATATATTCTGTTCCAGCATGTAGCTAAAGTAACTCCACCTTGTGGTATATAAATGCAGATCCCTACTGTTCCACAAGATGTTCCACAAGATGAATTCTCTAACTCTACTAATGCTACTTATTCCAATAGATGGTTGGGACTGTGATATACAGTACAAAATGCACAAATTCTAAGTGCTAAATACAAAATGATGTAATGTAATGTTATATAATGTAAAGTAATGTAAGCCAGTATACCTGCTGGAGGAACTTGGTGGCCTGTTTGGATAGAGTCCTGGTCGGGTTGTGTCCTTCACTTCTCCTGGAGGAGTTTGAGACCAACGAGGGAGCAGGGGAGACTCCTGCTAGGAAAAAAATAAAATATATTTAAATAAGACTGATCTATAGATTGTCAAAAGCCTTCTCCAGGGGCAAGTTAATTAAGACTACATGTTCATTGTTACTTTTAATTAAATACGATGTGTATAATGGAAGAAAATAAAGAAAAACGCCCTCGCAAGAGCATTAATAAAGGGAGACGGCGGAGGATTTGTTAAATTCAATGGACGTTCGAATGACATATTTAAACAGATGAATTGGATAGAGAGGAGGAAAGAGCGTACTTTGGTCTTCGCCGGGTCGGTTCGGGTGAGGAGAAGCCGAGCTGATCTGGGCTCTCAGAGCTTGGGGGAAGTTCAGGGTCATGACCTTTGAACCCTCCGGGGGCATCTTCATCTGGATGCCGTGGCTCGACCTCACAGGGTCGGAGTGCAGGTTCACCTGGGAGGAGGGCAAAAAAGTGTATTCCTATTCATATCTTATTCTTATTGTACAGACTTGTACACCTTTGGAATTTCTTGAAGATTTCTGAATTTAATGGAGTTATATTCCAAAACTACAATATTCCCATCTTGATAATGAACTATATTTCCATTTCACAACTGTTTTGAGAAGTAAATCCATGAATGAGTTACATCACACACCATCTGCAAAGGTGAGAATAACATTATTGTAGAAAAGGGTGCTCACAGCAAGTTTTAATAACTTACTTTGTTTTGTGGACATTGTTAATCAGGTTCTGTAAAATGAATTTAATGTAATGAGTGAATGTTATTAGTTAGACGACCATTTAGGCTCAGGGTTCAGGGTCTGCGCATAAAAAAAACGCCCACTTAATTATTAATTACAGCCCCGATTGTCGTATTTATCTTCAAGGTTGACTCCCCTCTACATCTGTGCTGTGGAATAAGGGGGTTGGCAGATGGCTGGTTAGGGGGTGAAGGATGGTGTGAAGAGGAAGGTCGCACAGTAAGCTGATTTTAATTAGTACTGATTGTACAGCACCGTGCACTACGGACACAATAGGAATAGAAATGAGGCCGATACTTCTTCATAAGCGGTTGTTGCGTCTTGCAACTGCTAAAAAGCCAACACGCTGCACTTTGCAAAGGTCCAGTCTTGTGCTACATTAAGCATGCTTAAACCTCTGCTTGCTCTTTGTGTTGCTACTTCATCTTGCTAATTTGTGTTGTTTTATCCCAATGGCTGGGAGACACCAAAAGACTTTCAAATCACACACTACAGGATTTAGCTGGACGGTGATCACACAGTATCACACACCCTGGGATTCTGGCTCACGCTGTAGGAGCCGAGACTCGAGACTTGATATAACAGCAACCCAAGCGGATTATCTGACAACAACAGTTTCTGACCATCTCAAACCAAATGGCTACCGGTGACGGAGCGTGCTCTCATTCAAAAGACATACTTTTTTCAATCCCAGTCGTGCACACCCTATATCAAACGACTGCCTTTGATAGTTCTGCCTAAGGACTTCCAAAACACTTCCAAAATACTTTCAAAAGACAGCGTTACACATCTAAAGACTTTTTTTCCCATCTCAGTAGTGCACACACTATAGGATTTAGCAAGAACTAAATGTGTGATCACAGGGGATCAGATATCTCTTGATTCTAGCACCCACTATAGGAGTCAAGGCGAAAGGTTTAAAATAATATAACCAACCTGATATCCTCACCAGTCCCAGTCCAATCTGAGACTTATCACAGGAGTTCCAGACTATTGTTCGCCTCTTAGGGTTCCACTCACCTGCTAACCAACCCGAAATTAAAATGGTGAACTGTGATCAATTAGAGACTAACTACCTTGGCTTCCAGACGCAGACGATCAATGGTGTTTTCCGCTTCTGCGTACTTGGTCAGCAGCCTGTTGTAGTCCTCCTGCACAGCAAGTAGTGATGGAAGAAAAGCGGGCGAGGAAGATGGGATGGGGGAGGCAGGAAAGAATGGGGTGGACAGAAGAAGAGGAACAGAGAAAACAGTTGGGTGGAAGTAAGTAGTAGGTAAGAGGATAGACGGCATGCAAGGGGAGAAAGACAGAGAGAGGAAAGGGGGAAGGGGAAGAGGACAGGCGGGAGAAAATCATTTCCAGATTCCACAATGAAAACAAAATGCTTTAGGCTATTTTGGGAGCTTTTGCAATTTTTTACAGATGTCAAACATTTACCAAATGGATCTTAGTATTTCATTTTATGGTTGGGCAGCACAGTGAAGTGACAGCTTGAGTAGGTTTTGTTCATCTAGAAGCATGCTGGTTTGAAACCTTAAAAGATAAGTTATTACTTTATTACTAAATGTTGACTTCCATCAATTATAATTGTTCATAGCACAACCTCACCGAACGTTTTACAATTGAGAAATGCTCTTACATATGTCATTCTGTTCAGGAAAAAAATGGAACGAGTCATTTTGGACTAAACAAACTTTCACGCTTCATATTGTTTGAACTTAGCTCAACTTAGTTAGAAGGCAGAAACATTTGAAGATTGAGCTGAAAAATGAAGACGCAATCACTGGTATGTCTCATGCTTAGCTTGGAACTGTTGTTAGCCAGCTAAGCTCAATCCGTCAGTTACCTGTAGCTGCTCCACAAGCTTGGTGGCCTGCTGAGGACATCTGAACTCCTCAGGCACAGCGGGGTTGGCGACGCCGACCTCTGGTCCAGCAGACCCTGATGCTGCAGGAGGTCCATCGGTGCCGGTCAACAGGACCTCTCGCACAATGTCAGCGGGGGACTTAAAACCCACATGGGCTTCCGTTGGCAGCAACGTCTTCGCAGAGTTCCTGCTTTTGGGGGGCTTGTACTCACTTTTAGGGAAATGGACTCTGGCTTCTACCTTGGAGAAGTTTGGCGTACGGTAACTCAGAGTTCCCCTCCTGTCAAAATCCAAAAAAACATTCATATTGAGGTTGATTATATATACTGTATATCTACTACAACACTATAGAAACCGCAGAACGCAGGATTAGAGTTTATCAGTGAGTGAATTGTGGTTGACTGAGCGAGGTTTACCTTGCCTCATCCAATTCAATGTTAACGTTCCTCACTCGGATCTTAGAGTAACCTGCTCTGGGAACCATGTGCCTTCTATCTGGATTAGGGTTCTCGTAGGTCAAATCTGCGACCGCTGCCTGGGGTTTCCTGAGCGAAGACGTCCTTGATGAGGAGGATTTCTGAGAGTGTTGCCTCGTCTTCCTTGGTGTAGGAGTGGGCCTCTTGCGTACATTGCAAGGTGATTTTTTCTGCGCCCGTTCAGGAGAGATTGCTGCTAGGGCAGGCGGTTTAAATTCCTCCTTGCTGTTCGTGAGGTAAGGCCAGTGCAGCTTTGGGGCCTGGCTGACACGGCTACTGTACGATTCCGTGAGGCTCTCTGTGAAGAATGTCTCTGGGAAGGTCTCGTCAATAATGCCGGGGGTGTTGGCTAGCTCATCTGAGGTGAAGTGGAGGAGATGGGGATAAACATAGGCCCTTGGAGGAGAGGGAGACCGGGAGATTGAGTGACTGGATGGAGAGGGGGGCGAGATGCTTCGAGATCCACATGGGTCAGAGTCAGGTGTGCTAGTCATAGAACTCCTTTTGGACTGCCCATTCTGTTCTGCACTTAGAGGAGACATTAGCAAGATTTGTTCCTCAAGACAATCGCTCTCAACCAAGACATTTGCATTTCCAACTCCAGATCTATTCTTTTGGTCGATGCTGTCCTCCTCCACATCTCCGTCATTCGCTTCCTCCGCCATGACCAGCTGCTTGTCGCTCTGGGGAAGGTGCTTAGGGCTTTTGCGCTTGGTAAGATATTTCCGCTCCTTCTTCATCGCCGTCTCCCTCAGCTCCTCATCTTCTGTCCAAACCTCAAAGCTACCTGCTGCATCCTGATCTGAAGGAGGAATAAATGTATAGATAAAAAGACAGCAAAATGCTCAGCTCAAATTCAGGCCGAATATTGCGATAAAGGCTATTTAGCTAATGTGTAGGTCTAGAGTGCAGTTTTTTTTTAATGTACTAGTGACATAACAGCATTTAAAATCTATATTCATGTATATTCAGTGCCTTGGAGTGACATTACTATCTTGAAGACCTCTATACCTTTTACCGAAAGGGCACTACTCTCTACTCTACTTATTTTCTCTTCACATAGAACAGAGCATACAACAGAGGGTATTTGTATACCACTGCATCCAACACAGTTAATCTGCAAGTGGAGTTTCTCAACCTGCAATGCCAATCTTTAATAATCATCAAGAACCACTTTGTCCTGTGGAATGATGAGAGCAAAGCATTTATTTTATACATTTGTGGCCGCCACCAATACCCCCTCTTCAGAGGACAACCTTACCCTGTTTTAAACTACTAAACAACTAATCATCATTGCTTCTCCAAGGTTAATCACCACAAGTGAAAGATAGAACCATAGAAAGAAGCAACATGTATTTGACAAAACATAATTCAATTGACAAAAGATTGGAATAACAATTACGGTGCGTGACCTCTTCCTATAACAACTATAGCAATAAAGGAGAAGAAACAAGAAAGAGGTAATCGGGGGGGTGTTCAAGGGAGTGTGTGAGGCAGATGCTGGCAGTGTGTGTGGGGGAATATGGGATTATACACCAGCAAAGATTGGAGATATGTTCACACACAGGTGGACATATACCCAATTTCTGCTGGTGTATGAGGTCAGAAACGTAGCCTCCGAACGGCAGAAAGGCTCCGCAGCCACCCACGAGCCCCGCAGCTGCACAGACACCCCACGGCCACAAGAACATTCACATCGCAAGGCACCGCAGGCACAGAACAACCCTGAACCCACAGAGAGGCCAAGAGCCTACAGAGCAACATCCATGCATGCCCCCGAGAAACACAAACAAGTCCTCAAATGCACAAGATGAACCTGCACCCCCATACGCAGACACAAAACAAAATGATCTAACTAACTATCTAAATTTAAAGGACTCACAGGGTGACAAGGTGTGCATCTCCTTTTCAGACGTTTCGATGTGGGACAGAGATCCTGAATCCTGTTCGTCGATTAAGTTAGAACTAAGGTCTTCTGGAACCGCCATGCGGCTCCAAAGCTGCTCATGTTCTCCATCTTCTTCAGTGTAACTCTCCCAGAGTTCCACCTCCTCCAAAGCCTCTTGCAGTCCGATGATTCCATTCTCATCCATCTGACTGTCAAAGTCTTCCTCGTTGTCAGTTTTCACCTCTCCATTGACCTCACCCTCAGACGCCAAAGAGCTGCTGGTTGAGGTGCGCACTGGGGTCGAAGTCCAGAGCAAGTCCCCAGCGTTGCCGTTGGTTCTCCATGTTTCCATGTTGATCTTCTCCAATTCAGGTCTTGGCCTACAGGAAGTTGCCCCCTTAGCCAGGTACAGAAACTCTGAGCATCTTCGCTTGGTCTTTTGGCTCCTCACCCAGGACCACCTCCACAGCCATGGCTCAAATGTTTAAAGGTTGCAAGGCATGGTGGTGCTTGGAAGAGTAGAACTCAGTGCTTCGTCTTTGCTGGTGGTAAGGGGGAGTCGGCTAGCTGGACCAGCTTGAATACAGTTCCTGTAAGAGGGCAAAAGCAACATGTAACTATAGTAGTAACTGTTAGGGGGGACAGAACAGCTATCAGCTTGTACAGCTTGTAGGCCTTTTCTATTATAACTGGCCTTAAACCTTCTGTTTTTGTGTTTAAAGTGAGAAGATAAATTCAGCAAGGTGTAAAAAGGAATTCACAAAAGTAAATGAAAAAAAAAACATTCAAACAGACAACAAACTAACTGATATCATTATGCAATGTAAAGTCTGAGAAAGAAGGCATTTTGACATTTTAATATCAATAATTAGCCATAATTTGATAATAATGTGGAAATAAATACAGGTGATAGTCCTAAAGACACACAGAAAAAGACACTAACAGATGCAATGTTCTTGTTTTCAGAATCTCGCACAAGTTGCCCCTGATTTTCCAAAGACACGACTGCAGCCCAATTTAAGGAACATGCTATAAGCTGTTTTAGTTTTGTTACTCATTAGGGACTATCAGCACAGCCTTAATGGAATGCAATTAAAGTTTGGAAATGATAAGTCTGTCTCTCTCCTCACGCCTATCCAGCTGTTCTGGTCTGTAAACATCTCCACTAAATAAATCATCTAATAACCCTGTATCCCATAGCACACTTAATCTCTCAATAAGATTGTTTATTATCCCTCTCCAGGAGAGATATGGTCAGTTTAAATTCCAAATTCTCCGAGAAGGATTGAATGCTGCAATAATAACATTTTTAAATCTTCTTCTGCAAATTGTTCTAATTAAGATGCTTATTGAGTGTCAGCTATCGATTTATCATTCACAAAGATACTGATATTTCAAGGCAGGCTAGATTTAATTTATGCAACTTACAAAAGTGCAACCTATTCAAACAGTAGCTGTTTTCCATCTGGTATCCAACATTAATTTAATTGTGTACTGATTGTCTACACATTTCATTTAAATCTTTTATATTATTAGGATTATAATTATATATAATACATATTTATTTTTATTATATTTTCTGTCTTATTTTCTTATTTTATTTCATGTAGTATACACAACTTGTACTTGGTGTAACATGTTCATTAACTGTTAACTTACAAGCATGGAGTTACTGCACTGGGGGTGTTTCCATGGCAACATGTAAACACCATTCGTTGGTCTTAGCAACTGAATAGCCTTTCCCTTTATTCAATTCTATACAATTTGCTTGTAAGCTGACGCGCCTTCTACACACATTTCCTTTAAAGCATAAGAACCTGAATAAAGATTGCTTTCTTCTTGGTGTCTAGATAGAGTCTATGTTTAAACTCACCAAGACAACCACCACCAACAAGAGGGTAATTCGACAACACCTCCACTGTGACACCGAGGCTCCACAGTAAAACATCTAGACTGAACATCTAAAAGCAAACTGCACTTCTTGTAGTCTTGTCTCCAGTCGAGAAAACGGTACTCTAAACTCTACCTATACTGTAGTAAAGAGTTCAAGGAGAGGCCTATCTTCAGTCAGTACCACAATAATTATTCTGAGAGTTTAGGACAATCCAGCCTCTGTGTGTGTAATGAGACCATCACCCGGGGCAAGAGACAAGGGAGTCAAGGGTGTGTCACATGATGAAATATCCAGACAGACAGACAGACAGACAGGCAGACAGATTGTTTGTTTCAAGGGCATTTCCAGGGTTTTTCCTGGCTCGAAATAAGGCTGAGGTGGTAACAGGGACAGCGACTGCGGTCGGTCCGGTCCACCCCTGGCCATCTCCAGGAAGAGGCACATGCTAGTGGGATGGCCAAATTGCAGCAATAAATCCATGGACAATTTCGAACCGTTTTTACATGGTTTTTCTTGCATGATTTCTCCTAGAAGGCTTAGAGTAGGTGGGGTGAAAAAAACCTTGTGTGGGCTGCCTAATGTAGGAATGCAACGTAGGAAAAACCCTGATTTCTAACCTTGAAAATTCAACACTATAACAAATATTTCAGGCTTCCAAGACCTAGTGCTAACTATGCTATCAACTTAGTTATGATTTATAAAATAGCCATATTCAGTTTGTCCATTGTTTTCAGATAATTTCTCAGATAGTGCTAACTGCTAGATCCAAGCGTGGCTCCTCAAGTTGAAGGACATTTTATTTAAATGGACACATTGATAGCTTTTACTCGTAAACATTCCTGTCATCTTCAGACCACTAAAGTTTGATATGATCAATAGGTCATGCTCCATTATTTTCCGGTTATTGACAATACACAACCATCAATTCCAATACTAATTACATGAAGACATTACATGGTGGCACGGTGGCTCAGTGGTTAACACTGCTGCCTCACAAGCAAGAAGGTCCTGGGTTCGATTCCCTCCCACTGTTGGCACCGTGCTCCGGTGGGTTATCTCCTGATCAGGGGCCTTTCTGTGTGGAGTTTGCACATTCTCCCTGTGTTCGCATGGGTCTCCTCCAACATAACGACTAAAAAACATGCAGAACACTTCCTGTCCTGTCCCTGACCACGGCACGGACCCACCACCTGGAATTGGTCCCCGGGCACCGACAAAGTGAGGGCTGCCCACTGCTCCTGGCTGCCCCTGGAGGAAGGACGGCCAGGATGGGATAAATGCAGAGACTGTGTGTGTGTGTCACCCTCTGCATGTGTGTGGTAAATGTGTGATTAATAAATCATTCTGTGATTAATAAATCATTGTTACTCTTCTTAAAAAGAGTACAGTACATCAAAAGTGGACATCAAGCACGCATGTGACGTTTACGCTCGC